>PVKU01003736.1:0-168409 GCA_004027475.1 Anoura caudifer
CAATTAAAAAATGGGCAAAGGACATGAACAGACACTTCTCCAAGGAGGACATGCAGAGGATCCAGAGACACATGAAAAGATGCTCAATATCGCTAGCTATCAGAGAGATGCAAATTAAAACCACAATGAGATACCACTTCACACCTGTCAGAATGGCCATCATAAATAAAGCAACAAACAACAAGTGTTGGAGAGGTTGTGGAGAAAAGGGGACCCTAGTGCACTGTTGGTGGGATTGCAGACTGGTACAACCGCTATGGAAAGCAGTATGGAATTTTCTAAGAAAACTAAAAATGGATCTATCTTTTGAGCCAACCATTCCACTGCTAGGCTTATATCCTAAGAACCCTGAAACACCAATCCAAAAGAATCTATGTACCCCAATGTTCATAGCAGTACAATTTACAATAGCCAAGTGTTGGAAGCAACCTAGGTGCCCATCAGTAAATGAATGGATTAAGAAACTTTGGTACATTTACACAATGGAATTCTATGCAGCAGAAAGAAAGAAGGAACTCCTACCCTTTGCGACAGCATGGATGGAGCTGGAGAGCATTATGCTAAGTGAACTAAGCCAGGCAGTGAAAGATAAATACCATATGATCTCACCTTTAACAGGAACCTAATAAAAAAAACAAACAAACAAGCACAATATAACCAAAGACACTGAAATTGAGAAGGGGTTGATAGTCACCAGAGGGGAGAGGGGTGGGAATTTCAGGGGGAAAAGGGAAGGGTTTGGAGCAACAAGTATAAAGCTCACGTGGACAAAAACTAGTGGGGTTGGAAATGGGAGGGGGTGGGGAGGGCTGGGGCGGTGCCTGGAATGGGAGCAAAAGACAGAAAACTGTACAACAACAATTAAAATAAATTAAAAAATGGAGAAGACAGGAATTATATGTTCATTGCCTATGAATCAGGATTGGTCAAAGTCTCCTTCAATGAATAAGGTGCTCATGTGGCAATAATTTGGGTTTTCATTACTACATCAATTCAAGTGTTTTCATTGTAGTCTCCACAAAACACAATGACAAGGAAGAATATCCTAATCAAAGTGCTTGATGCTGGGCTTTCAGTTTCAATGGCCAGGCTCTAGATTAATAAAGTTAAATTAGTAAGTGAAACAACTTCATTATTTAGTCTGAACACTGGATATATTTACTACTACATGGCTAGCTGGATTACACATTAGAAGAGAACTATTCTTTTGTTTCAGAAAACTCCTTAATTCTAAGTTTGTAATAAACATGAGGAAACAAATATATAGCAATATTCTTTTTTCAAATCAATTAACAGGTATGTTAAAGTTTTTTTTTTTCTGGATGGCAAAAGGAAGAGTGTGTCCAGAAGGAAGGAAAAAATTCCCTAGTAATTTGGAGGCCACCAATGAGAAGGTTTCTGAGTAGGAAATAATTCAGAAATGTATATTCACTGATGTTTAATGAGGGATTTAAAGTATACTACTCTGGGACTTAGTTACTCTTTAATATTTACAAAATTTCAGTGAAATTATATTGTCTTCCAAAATACAATATTATTTATAACTTGGTGAACACAGGAAGAAAGAAAATACCACTTTTAGCAGATCTTAGGAGATGAGATAATAAGAGGGAAAAAATTAAGAATGTATCAGGAACTTAGAGTGTTGATGACAAGGACAACTTCTTTAAAACACCATCCCACTAATACCTTCACACTGTGTTTACTAAGAGATATTAAGGAAAGAAGACTCTGGAATGTGGATACTAGCAATTTTATTTGGTTATTAAAAGAAAGAATGCCTACAGAATGCAGGAAAATTTGAGGGAAACCAAGTAACCACCTTTTATATAATAAGTGTTAAGGATTCAGGAGAATCTTAGTAGTATTTTTTTATTGTTGTTCAAGTACAGTTGTCCCCACTTTCTTCCCCCCACCCCTCCTCCGCATCCCACACATCCCTGCCTCCCACCTTTGATTCTGCCCCCTTTGGCTTTATCTGTGCATCCTTTATGTATATGTTCCTTGAAGCCCTTCCCTATTTTCCCCCATTATGCCTCTCCACCATTCCCTCTGGTTATTGCTAGTTTATTCTTTATTTCAATGTCTCCGATTATATTTTGCTTGCTTGTTTGTTGTTTTTTTTTTCTTAGGTTCCACTGATAGGTGAGATCATATGGTATTTGTTTTTCACTGCCTGGCTTATTTCACTTAGCATAATGCTTTCCAGTTCCATCCATACTGTTACGAAGGGTAGGAGCTCCTTCTTTCTTTCCGCTGCATAGTATTCCATCATGTAAATGTATCACAGTTTTTTTGATTTGTTCATTTACTGATGGGCACTTAAGTTGCTTCCAGCACTTGAGTATTGTAAATTGTGCTGCTATGAGCATTGGGGTGCACGATTTCTTATGGATTATTGTTTCAGGGTTTTTGTATTTTTCAGAACCTGAATAGCCATTGGAACATAACTGTTAGAAATGTTAGTCCAACACAAATACTGACAAGTACAGAACTTATAATATTATAAATTCATATAATGTAAAGTTTTAAAACATATTTAAAATAAAATATACTCAACTTTGAATATCTATGTGTGACTCAAGATAGATGTACAGTAAAAATTTGTTATATTGGACAAATAAACATAAATGTGTTTGGTGAAATTCCAATTAGGGATGACTAGAAGGAAGCTTTATTATGGAATAGATATCAAAATAAAAATTGAGATTAAGGAGGAAGATTTTTCTCATCATCTGAAGATTACTGTCAGAAGAATAGATGTGAATAAAATTTCTAAGAGAAAGGGGAAGGAGATATGATGAGATAACAAATCATCTCATCTGGAGAAAGCTCATACCAATCATTGGCAGAGGAAGTGGAGTCACCAAAAGGAAACTTAACTCTCAAGATGAGAGAACCAACATGGTGCTGTTATAAAGGACAAGGAGATAAAGTTGAGAAGGTAAGGGTGAGATAAAGTTCTGGTAAGAACCAAAGGATATCTAAGACTGAAAGGATGTGGAGAGATGAAGGTAGCAAGTCTGTAAAATTTTTAGGAAAAAGATGCTATGGAAAAATACAGAATTAAAAATACCTTGTAGGAGAAATGAGATCTAGTCTCTTTCTTTCTCATATTGTTGGTTAGATCATGTATAATTTTGAGTTCACAAGAAAAAACTAATGGAAAATTAGAAAATAAAGTGAGGCAAGCTGAGATCTCTCTCTGGTGGTCTGAAGCTACCAGTTCTCTCACTTAGTTTCACTTGAGCTTTGTACCATTGGATAGAATTGTGTGTGTGTGTGTGTGTGTGTGTGTGAGAGAGAGAGAGAGAGAGAGAGAGAGAGAGAGAATCTAAAAGTTATGAAAGGCATGAAAACATGAATCGACTGTAGAGGAAAAACAGAAAAAGTATTATTTCTCTAAAAACATAACTTTTGAAAAGCAGTAATTTTAGATTTGTCCACAATAATGATTAGAAAAGAAATCCATGTTTATCTCTGGGTAAAATGTATCACAAACTATAAATCCTCTGAAACTCTTCCCATTTGATGAAAGTCTTAGAAAATACTTTAGTTTATAGTGCCCCTGAAAGTCACAACAAACTTAGAAATTTCATCTAGTTTTTGAAATAAAAACACAGGATTTTGCTTATTGTAGGCCTAGTGAGAACTTTATGACCAAATTGTATATTTGTAAATTATGCTTTATTATGATAGATTTTATGAAAATCTAAAAAAGTCTAAAGCAAGCATATATAAACCAAGCTTTATCTAGGGGAAAATAAGGTATTTATCATATATTTTGTCTTTATTCTCTTTGTGGAAGTCATAGAGGTCGGGAAAACTAATTAGTAGAAGGTTAGTTCAGTTTTTCACGTACTGGTTTTTATTAATCTCTTCTAAGTACTCAAAAGTGTAAAAAACCAATTAAAAGTGTAAAAAAAATCTTGAAATTCCAGCAGTCTGCGCTGGCTGGTGTGGCTCAGGGGAATGAGCACTGGCCTGCTAACTGAAAGGTTTCTGGTTCAATTCCTAGTCAGGGTACATGTCTGGCTGCAGGCCAGTCCCCTGCTGGGGTGTGAGTGAGGTAATCTATTGATGTTTCTCTTATACATTGATCTTTTCTTCCTCTCTTTCTCTCTCCCCTCCCTTCTCACTACAAATAAATAGATAAAAATCTTTTTAAAAATTTAATAAATTCCAGAAGCCTTCCACTCTGAGATTAATGGATATGATTACATTTTAGTTTATGCTTCAATTAACAACAACAACAGAAAAGGTGTACTAAAATACTAAAGTTCTCATTTCATTCACGTTCATTTTACTGAAAAAGACAATAGCTAAATCTGGAAAGTTAGCTTTTAAGTTCCACGAGAGAATTAAAATCAGAATTGTTACATTATACTGTATTCTCCTTTCTATCATTGGAATACTACAACCAATAACTTCTCAAAGAGAAACGTTAAGGCTTTGAAGTTTGTGAGGCAGTTTCTATGAAGCTGTTATTCCCATAAATTTTAGAGTTTGAAATAAAAATAATGCGCATTTTAAGACCAATTTCTAAGTTTCCTACTTCAGATAATGAATTTATAAGATATTCCTTACAGTAATGAAGAGTAATAGCAAAAACTAAGAAATTTGTAATTAGTCTATTTTCCCTTTACTCATGATGTACTTTAAACAAAGCCATGCAAAGTAGTCTCGAACTTCTCTAAGTATAAAACTAGTTTTAGAATAATTTCTTGCATTCAGTTTTTAAATTTGCGTATATTTCATTGGAAATTATTATTTGCACAACATTTTTATTTTTTTCTGGAATGCATGTAGAATAGGTACATATGTATATAAAAGAAAATGCAATAAATCCCAAATGTGATCCAAATATAAGACTTCCTGATTTATAATCACATTTGAACAACTGAGTTGCTTTCGCTGAATAGGTGTCATTCACTGAACAAAACGTATTCACTTGATTTGAACTCTGAAAGCCATTATGGATCACACCTCTGACTAACACAGGTCCACTGGGCATGAACTCAGATGTCCCACTGAGGGACCTCTTGGAGAAACCTACCCATGGCTAAAATCAAAGTTCCCCTCTCCAGATATATGAATTTAGACTCATGCTGACTTAAATGAACAACAAAAGAAATCATAACAAATAGAGAACTTTGGCAATCATTTAGATATGAAACAAATACAAGTAAGGTTAGAATCTCCAATAAGGGCATTGCCACAATATTTTGTGACACTTATCCCCATCAGGGCGGGAATGCAAGAACAGGTGAGAGTGGCTGCAGCAGCGTATGTGGCACACAGCGGGCGTCTACTCAGCATCACAGGCCTCCTGTCTCTCTTCCTCTGACCTGCGTATTTAACATAATGGTGATTCTCCTTTATGGATTTGACAAAACTAAAAATATTACAGTCTGAATCTACTTTTTTTTTTTTAAGTGGAGATTGACTGCTTTAAATGAAAAAATACTTGCTGCAGAAGTGATACTGTACACAGCAGCATTTTGTTCAACTCAGCAACCTACCTGGCTCTGGCCAGCACACATCTCTAATGTTGTTGAACAATGTCATGGTCTGCCATCTGCATAAATTTGACAACACGGAGGTGGCAGTGTAAATGCAAGTTGACATATTGGTGTATAGTCTTTAATCATCTTGATTGCCTCAGTATCTTTCTTTTGGTCATTTCTAGGTATTTTGCAGAATTGAGGCAAATTTTCACTCAAGATAGCCATTGGCTAATTGTTATTGTTCAGGATTTCATGAGATACATTTGTCCCTTAAATTATTACCAAATGAGAAGATAGGATAGGGTTAGCAAGTGACTCAAATTCAAATCAGGACCAAGTTCTGGAATAGCTTATTAGTGTCTCCCATGATTATGGAAGCAGAAAACAAATTCACATCCAAATAACTAAAGGAGAACTATTCATCTCATTTAATCTTTTTGGGAAATCTATTCCCTGTCAAACAGGGAATACAGACATACAGTTTTAATCTTTGAGGGGAAGTATGCCTCATTTGTATGTCTGTGGATAAATATGTACATAAACTTGTATTCTCTAAACAGATATATTACTAGAGTTTCCTACTCAAATTACACTCTCCTCCTTCCTCTTTACTTAAATAATTCCTGGAAAATTAATGTCCGTATTCATTCATTCACCAAACATTAATCAAATGCCAAATCTGTCACCAACACTATTCCAAGCACTTATCAATATATCAGATAAACAACATAGACTAACTTACTTGATCCTGTGTGCCCACATTCTAGTATGGGGTGTGGTGTGGATATATAAAATAACCAAAATGAATAAATCCCTGGTATACTACATGCTGAAAAGCCCTCTGAAGGAAAATACAATAGAGAAGGAGAATAAAGATGTGCACAGGCAGTACTAGAGTCAGTGAGCAGGAGACCACTAGCTAGAAGATAAAGTTAGAGGACATTTAGGGTGTTATAAACTTTAGTCCTTACTTGGGAGAGAATGGAGGTCATTGGAGGATTTCGAGCACAGGGATATTTTTGTATTTTAATAAGAGTAATTGAGCTAATTTTAAAAATATACCACAAATAGTGAAAGGGTAAATTTAGGTGCATTTGAAATAATTATTATGCTAATTTAGACCACAGTTGCTGGTAGTTTAAACTAGTTGGTGGCAATGGAGGTGCTGAGAATCAGTTCCATCTTGGATATGTTTTGAGGCTTGAGAGTAGTATTTTCCTATCCTTTGAATTTCTGAGGACACTAGAGCCTAGTCCATTTATTTTTCTATTAGGATTGCCTCTACTATTCAAATTCATTTTTGGTGCATGATAAATTACCACCAACTTATCCACTTACACAACACAAATTTATTATGTCACAATGAGGACCCAAAGTTGGCTCTCTAGATCTGTGCAAAGTGTCACCAGGCTGAAATCAAAGAGTTGAGCAGTGAAGATTCACCTGGAGGCTTGATGAGGGGTATCTGCTTCTCAACTCCCTCCAATTGATGGATAAATTCAGTTTCTTGCAGTTATAGAAGTTAAGTAACTGTTTTCTTGCTGCCTCTCAGCTAAGGACCTCTGATACTTACCTTATGGATTTCTTGCTAGGTGGTACCATCCATAGGCCATTCACAACATGGATATGTGCTTTCAAGGCCAGATAGAAAAACTTCTCTGCCTTCAAATAACTTCTTTAAGAAAGCACTGGATCCATTTTAATCATTTACTTGTTATGACAAGCCTACCGAAGAAAATATTCCTTTTGATTAACTTGAATTCAACTCATTTGGGATATTAATTGTATCTGCAAACTCCTTCATTTTTGTGATAAAACAACCTAATCCCAGAAGTGAATCATGTCATTTTCAGTCTCACCCTTATCAAAAGGACTTGTAAACCAGATGGTGTTGATCTTGGGGCCATCTGAGAATTATGCATACTCTTCTCCCCCAAACAAAAGGTAACCAGTCTCTGAGTATAAATGATGCCGTATGATATGATTTTACTTATTTAGCTTTGGAAATTCAGCTTCATCAGAGATCACTTACCTTAAATTTATTACGTTCCATCTTGCCTATGTAAATGTGCTAATTATTGTCAGTGTGAAAGAATCACAATTTAAAATGTAATTGGAAAATATAAACTGGAAAATTTCACATGTACTCTCAGGAAAACACAACTTAAAAGACTAAGAAACTGATTTCCTGTCAATGCCTGGTTTACAGAAAACTAGTAATATTGGAATTTTCTTAAATGATAAGGACTTTGTCAAGGGTTGCCTCATATCAACCTTAGGAAATGTTGCTTATTGTTTCCAGAGTCATGAATAAGAAACCACCCAGGTCAAGTTGGTCTCTCAGAATAGGCAGAATTGAACTTTACTTATACAACTGGACTAGTGTTATCTGCTTGTGAAATTTTCAAGTCTGGTCTCTGCTTGTTTTTTATTTAACAGACTCTAACTGACCTCCTTCCTCTTTATATCTCCTGTTGATAAATATACTGTGCTCCAAACCATCAACAGATTTACCTGAAATGTATTAAAGTTTGCCTGCCCCAAATTGCAATTCTCTGTTATTCCTGAATAAATTCATCTTTTTGAAAATTTTGAGCTTGCCTCAGTTTGCCTCATTATTTAGGTTGGCTTTAGTCATTGCTCATAGCCATTGATGCTTAGGAGAACAGAGATTTGGAAGGCCCATGCATATTCAAATCCTGTCATTACTGCTGCCTAATATCCCCAAGGATGTGATACAACAACTTATGTAACAGATACTTCCCAGTTTTACTAGCCTTGAGCACTCAAGCAACAATGATGAGCTATTGTCATCAGAACTGTAATTACTCACCAACAACACAGTAATCTCTACACAAACTAAGTCCAGGTAGCATGCCTTTTGGGCCTCAGCAGATACTTGGGAAAGTCCAACAGAAATTCCTGAACCTACGTGGTGAACATGGTTTAAGTTCTCTCCTGTGGAGGATCTGGGCCCCTTGCCAAGCAGAATGCACCCATGCCTTTCAGAACCTCTGATTCTCTGCATTTTCATCTCTTTCACATGGGGATGCATGCCCTGACTCAAGGACATAGGTATATAACACCTAAAATTAAGCTATTTTTTTCTTGAAAGAGAAAAACAAAAAGTAGTTCATCTCAAAGACAGTCTTTACCCCCTCATAACCCTGTGATTAAAATCAATATAGTCAATGTTTTTGGATAATAATTCTAAATAGTTTGATTTTTATGAAATGCTATATCAGTCAACATTTTTATTATTTTACATGTTTTCCTAATTTTAGAAGTTTTTCTCCTTGTCACCAATATATGCTTTCTTTTGTTATACTGTCTAAAGTAGCAGATGTGATAACAAATGTAATTCCAGGTTCATTGTCTAAGGGGTGAGATCTGATTTTAATTGGATTTTGAAAACTTCCAGGCTCACCATATATGTTATATTATATTTTTATTTATATTACTGTATAGAGCACACTTTTCTGGTCACTGTCCTAAAAGTTTAATGAGTATGATTTAATTTAATGACATTTAGAACTCAAAACAATTTTTTGAGAAAGGTACTCTTATTAACTTGCTCTTACAGAGGCAGAAATGAGACACATGAAGACTAAGTTCTCTAGCCCCGGCTGGTGTGGCTCAGCAGATTGAGTGTCGGCCTAAGAAACAGAGGGTCTCCAGTTCAACTTCCGGTCAGGGCACATGCCTGGGTTGAGGGCCAGGTCCTCAATGTGGGGAACACAAGAGGCAACCACACACTGATGTTTCTCTCCCTCTCTTTCTTCCTCCCTTCCCCTCTCTCTAAAAATAAGTAAATAAAATCTTTAAAAAATAAAGTTTAAATTATCTAATAAACCACACAGTTCGCTTTGTGTGGGGCTGGGATGTATGGTCCTGGTCTTTGCACTCCAGTGCTTCTCCGGTCCCTGAGAGAATTCGTAACAAACCATGAGCACTGTAGTCAGCAAACCGTGGATTCAGGACTCCTTGGGAAGAATACTAAAAAAGAGTGAAGGGAGGGCATAAAAATTCCATAGAAAAGGGGGAAAAGAAAAAACAAAATTCCCCTATATTATCATTTTTTGAAAGAATGGATCTTTTTACATCCCAGAACCTCTTATGCTTCTTGCTAAGTTCCATTTTATGCTACAAAAATTTTTTTTAACAGTCCCTGAGAAAATTCAGTGATGGAGATCAGTTCATGGCTTTTTTTTTCTTTACCTGTTCGCAATTCATTAGCTGCTTGGATCAGAAAACCCCTTGCTGGGACACTACACATTGCCTTCCAAGAGATAAGTTGAGATTTTGGCAAGAAAATGTGTTAATCTCATATTTTATCATCTTTATTCCACTCATAATTTGTTGTTTTTATTTATTTATTTTTACATATATAATATGTACATTAAAACAGTCCCCTGTACATCTATGTCACGGTTCCCTTTCTGTAAGGCAATAGCAATTATGACTGCCTTATCAACAACTACAGTTCAAAGAAGCACACTGTTGCCCATGGGATTTTTATTCTAATCTAGATTCATTATCTTAAGAGCTCCATGAACAAACCAATTTATAGTCAGAAATGATGATAGAATAACAGAAATGATGGTAGTGGAAAATCAATAGGAAGTTGCAAAATGCTTGAGAAAGTTGCTTCCTGTTGTCTTTTGGCAGGATTCAAATGCAGAAAGTTAATTGGACACAAAGAAATGAGTCTAGATTGCTTAATTATTATTTTATAAAGTAATGCAGTTAGAGTTACATTTGTATTCAGTGTTTCCTACTGGTGAGTGTAACAAGAATAAAAATATAATGGAGTGATAAAACCTGAGTACTTAGAAACTCTAATCCCCCTGACTTGCTCCCTTTCTCATTGGGATACCACACAACTCCATGATGATGGATGAATATTGTCTTCTTAGTTTATATATCATCAGAAATTTATTTATTTATCAGTCATTATTTAAATTTGAAGATGAAAAAGTAAGAATTCTCCTCTCTATCGTCTTGAAATTGCAAAAGCATTATGAAATAAAAATTAATTCTAAAAGCTGAAATAATCTCAAAAACATGTAGAGTGTGGCATGACCAAATCTATGTCTTCTTGTTGAGAAATACATTGCAAAATGTAATCCCACCATATGCAACCCATTATTTGCAGACAATGGTTGAATTGTAGTGCCAGCCTGATTGATTACAGATTACTAACATCAGCACAAAACCTTCTGACTTAAAGATAAATTAAAAGTTGTAGGCACACAGACAGGGGGAAGAGCACTATATTCCACACTTGATCTTTTCATAGGGTTCTCACATGTTAAAGTACATGTCTGAGGTAAGTAAAATTATATTTATACCCATTTTAGAAGAAAAATAAAAGACCTAAGTTCAGGAAAGTTAGAATGTTTACCCAAGGTGATACAACTGTTACAGCTATGAGTAGAGTCCATGTGTTCTGATTCCATATCATCCATTATCCAGTCATCCACTCATTCTGCAACACAAACTCATTGTCTCAGCTGCACTGAACACAGTTGCTTATTTACTACTTCTTCAAACAATATCTATTTGGTTTCTTAGATGGCACACTTACCAAGTTTCCTTCTACCTCACTGGATGCATATTGGATTCTCAGCTTCTCATTTTTGCTTTCTGATTATTCTTATTCTCTATTTTGAGACTCAGTCTGCCTTAGGGCTCAGTTTTTTACTTCTTTTCTTCTGTATTTAGATTTACCCTGAAAGTGGTACCATATTGTCACAAGGCTTCAAATACTAACTTTATGTTCTGATTATTCCAAATTACTATCTTTGACATTTACTCTCCCCTGAATTCCTGAGGTAGGCCCAAATGTTCCTTGGCAGCTTCATTTGTATCTCTACTAGGCATCTCAAAAGTACTGTGTGCAAACCTTAGCACTCGCTCCTACAATTCAAACCTGACTATTCTTCTATGATTCTATTTCAGTAACTGATAAGACCATCTACCCAGTAGGCCTCATTCAACAAGCACAAAGTCTGCTGACTTCACTTTTAAACTGCATACAATCTTTGACCACTTCTTATCACCTCCAACCTTATTTCCTACTTCAAGGATCTTTCAATCACTGAATTTGTATGATAACCCACTAGCGCTCCACTCTTGCTCTACCAGAGGCTATTCACACAGAAGGTGGGTCAAGCCTTCAGGACTACAACTCAAATTATGTTACTGCCCTTTTCACAGCTTCCATTGACTTCCCTGTACACTTAGAATGTTACCAAAGACATTGCCATGGCCTGTAATCTGTCATAGCAAAATTTGTGATGTTACCCCAGGTTTACTCTCTTATGGTCTTGAATTTTTTGCTGTTTTTGAGACACACTAGTCTCCTTTCTGTTTCCTGAGCAGGCCAAGCATGTTTCTACACCAGGGCCTCTAAAAAGAAGAATGATCTTTCACCCCAAATCTATTTTTTATTGCACTCAAATTCTGCGCAAACATGACCTCCAAAGAGAAATCTATTATCTATCTATCATCTATCTATCTATCTATCTATCTATCTATCTATCTAATCTATCATCATCTATATAATTTACCTCTATAAGATAAGATCAGTGCAGGCAGGTACTTTGTGGGTATTCCTCTTTGTATATCCAGGCTTGAAAATGGTGACTGGCATGCAATAGTTGCACAATAAATACTTCTTGAATAAATGAATAAGGGAAATCTCCACTACTTTGAACCACAAATACATGAAAGGAATAATAATACAGAGTGAAAAGGGAACAATGATAAAGAATAAGTTATAGTACTAGCCTTTAAATATTGTAGGCTCAATATATTATTACATATATACACAGAATATGAGCAACTCTGGAATTTATTCGGAATGATTTTACATTTATGATTTCTATTCTTTTGCTTCTTGTTATAAAGGGAAAAACCACCCTCTAAGATTAGCCCTGAAAATCTGCATGGATAAAGTTTTTAAACAACTGGAGAGAAAGCCTAGGTACATTTATTTCAAATCTGTGGTCCCTTCAAAGTCTGACCGAAGGTTCTTTGCCTTTCATAACAATGTAAGTTCAACTAATTATTAGACAGTGCAATTGAGGTCATGAATTATTCAGATACTTCACTATTCATGTACTGTAAAAGGTTTCATTCTTAATGTACATAAAATAAATAAAATTTAATATTTTAAAAGTTAATATTGTCTTTAAAATATTGCTTTTTAAAACAAGGAAAATAATGCGTTTTTATAACTTCCAGTACTCTATGCTGATACAGTAACTTGAGAGACTCTAACATAAATTCATCCAAAGTGTTTTTTAAACAAACTGTACTTTTTGAAGTTCTATATCATGGATTAAGGCTGTTTTATTCAAAAGGCAATGTAAAAATTGGCTTTTATTTTTCAAAAACTGGCAAAAAATGTATTTTCTGTGAAAGAGAACAGGTGGTTTATGAGCACCTGGAAAAAAATCAGATGTGTGTAATAAATATTTTTGAAAGTTCAAATCTGATGCATACTTTTATGAGTATGTTATTTTTTAAATTTTGTTAACAGTAGTTTTATTATTTAGTGTTTTAATTTAATGACATTATTTAAAATATTGACCAGAAATCAAATTTTAATTTATTATATGTAATTTCTAGGTATTTAAATTTGTTATCTCTTGCTGCCATAAGAAGGTACCATGAACAAAGCAGTTTAAAACAACTCAAATTATCTTATAATTTTGTAGGTCACAAGTTCTACATGGTTCTCACTGAACAAAAATTAAGGTTTAATGAGTGTTGGATTTCTTTCTGGAAACTTTATGGAAGAATCAAATTTCTCAATCATACACAGCATTGGCAAAAAACAGTTTCTTGTGGTTGTAGGACTGAGTTCCTGCTAACTTTGCTGGCTGCCAGCTACAGATTGACTACTAAAATTCTTTCTTAAGCTTCAGGGTGACACTCATGCATGAGTTCTTTCCACATGTGTTCCTATGGTTATATCTTCCTTAAAAAATAAGTTTTCATGACTTCTTTTCTAATTTTATTTTTTCCAGATTTGTTAACTTTTATTTATTTTTATTTATTTTAATTGTTGTTCTTGTGCAGTTTTCTGTCTTTTACTCCCATCCCAGCCCACCACCCAAACCCTCCCCACCTCCCTCCCATTTCCAACCCCCCCCAGTTTTTGTCTATGTGTCCTTTATACTTGTTCCTGTAAACCCTTCCCCTTTTCCCCTGATCTTCCCTCCTCTCTCCCCTCTGGTGACTGTCAGTCTTTCTCAATTTCAGTGTCTTTGGTTATATTTTGCTTGTTTGTTTGTTTTGTTGGTTAGGTTCTTGTTAAAGTTTACATTTTAAAGAATTTGTATTCATACTTATAAGTGTTTAAATAAATAGTGCCAAAAAGTTATGTTAAATATTATAGAATTTTGAAAATAAGGCACATAACCATAACATTTTATTTTTCACTAAAAAATTATCTACCCCTGCCATATTTCATGTGAATTTCCATTGCTATTTTTATAAATAAAATAGAAATGCATTGTTGAGATCTCATTTTGTCAACATATTGACAATTCACATTAGGTAATAATGACTAATTTTTTAAAATGATGCTATATATGAGTAACATAAATTATATGTCTTCTCATAAACTCTATAGGAATATGCATAATATGAGTGATCAACGGTTTATTTATCATTTTAATACCATAGAAATATCCTTTAGAACTAAAAAAATAATCATTTACATACGCGAGTGTGTATGTATTTTCTTGTTTAGTGAGAGAAATTAACAATACAAAGTTTATAGTCTTGAAGTATATCTCCCTTTTTGGATAGAATTACTTTTTTTCTTTTTAATAAACATACAAAATAAAATAATTCAAAATATTTTAGAAAAGAGTAAATTTATTTTTAGATAATTTCCTAATTATGTTTTCCTCAGTATATGGTAAATCTGTTTCTATGAAGTTCTTCTGTTGTAGGTGGCAATTAGGCCCTTCCATGGGATCACAAGGAAAGCATTCCAAGGAGCCATGCATGGGAGATTGTGATGTGGCATGGTTTATTTGTATGGAAATAGAGGCTGCCCCTAGGTTTCCAATGTGCCATACACCTCTGTCATGCCATGGAAAAAGTCCAACTGCATCATCAGCAAGGCCAAGACAAAAGCCAGTGTCTAGAGTTTCTACTTCATATTAAAGCTTATTCTTTTGGAGCCCACAAGTGGCTGCTAAGTTGTCTCAGTCCTTATCCAGGTAGCTTAGCTTCTTCTTAGCTATTCCTGTGGTGAAGTGCATGTGGCTACTAGTGGCTTTATGTGGCTGCTATAGCCATATGTCTATGGAGAGAGAATGTGTGAGCACACAGGTTGAGCACGTTACCGTTACTGGGCGTACAAGAGAGATATAGTTTAGTCCTTTTGAGTCCAGCCATCTTCTGTAGGCCAGATAGCTGTTAGACCCACTTGGTCATGTGCTCCAAGGTGAGAAAGTGCACAAATGAATAGGCCAGGGCATGATGGGTTGGGGAGGGGAGAGAGAGAGAGATACAGGCAGAGGCAGAGATTCTTTATTCCCCTGGGATTATGTTAACATAGGTTTGAGATGGACCAGCTGCCAATTAACTTCGTAAACTTTCATCAGCTCTGGGTAGGTCTACCCCATAGTTAGACTGGCAGGCCTCTGCGGTACTGCACCTACCCCTGCACCCCTTCCCCCAACAATCTGGCACTGGAGACGGGAAGGGAGGAGTGTAATCCTCTTGGCATAGCAAAGTTGTGATCCCTTGTGGTGTGAAGCTGTAGCTTTCTGGCTATCAAACAGGTTAATGTTCCGCATTTATTAAGCTCAATGTCTAGCTCCCCTTGATCCTCTTTTTAGCAAAATACCAAAAGTAACAAGTCCATCTGGGGTTTTCCTTTTTCAGGGCTTGGGGCAAGTGGAATGGAAAGTCGATTGTGAAATATTCCAAGTATCTCTTTTTATTTATTAAGTAAATATTAAATTAGCATAAGCATACTTATTATTCTGGATGAACAGCATAATCACACATTTTTCTCTTCTGGTTGTTTCTGTTTTTGTGATTAGGGGTTTAACTTTTACATTTAGGAGATTTGATCATGTGGAAGAAAGAGTGGGAGACTTAATTTGAGGGTAGTAGATATTGTGACTGGTGATGCCTCAGCACCTCCAGGAGGAACTTGTATCTTGAGAAGCAGTTTAAGACAAAATATTCCAGATAGCTTGAGAATTTTTAATTTGAGTGTAACTTCCTGGAGTAAACAGTTGAACCCAATTCTGACAATACATGTTCTGTGGGCTCTACACATTGTAGCAACCGCAGGTTTTAGTAGAGCTAGCAATTTTGTCCAGGATTTTATGATTTTCAAGGACCTGGGATGAATTTCAAGCATTTCTTTGTCATATTAAGTGGAAGTAATATAGGCAACACATGGAAGGTAACAGAATAACAGATAACATTTAGATAGATAAATAATGTGTCCTCTACATTATTCAGAGTAGCAAGTCATATATGTGCACACATGCAAACACATATACATCCATATGTCAGTTCATGTTGAGTTTTATTATGTAAAAAAAAAAATGGTTTTGGCCTATGGCAAACCATTAAACATATGCATATGATATAACTCATTTTTATTCCATTTGATTATAATGAATATATAAGGTCTTTAGATTTTCCCACATGCCATTATGAAGTTCCTGCTTAACTTTCAAGTGATTTGGCACCTCTCTTTGATCACAATTTAAAAATCTATCCAGATTCTCCAAGTATTTTATGACAGATTATGTTTTTCTTCTTATAGCTCATGAGCTTAATCACCAAATCATAATTTTATAATGAAATAAGGAGTTATTTTTATGTCCAGTTTTGCAGGTCATCATGAATAATATTAGTGATTAAGAAAAGTTAGCATAATTAAATTGTATAATCCTATATTATTATAGAAAATAGTATACAGTATTTCAGGGTTTTTTCCTGAAATCTTGATTAAGAGGAAATATAAAACTGGATCCATGGGAAATATAAAAATATCTTTCTCTACTTGTATGCTCACTTTTTATAAAATATTGTCATAATAGAAACATGCTGTATGTAAATTCCTTTAAAAAATAAACCTGCCATTACAATATGTCACAATGACTGACATGCATTATGTTCAATATTCAGAAAGGCGGTGTTATTCCAATAAAACAAATTATACAGTGCTATTCACCATGACCTTGCAGAATATACTAATAACAGTTTTCTCTTCTGAAATATTTCCACAATTGACTATTATTTCCTGTGGTATTTTAGGAAAAGCTGTCCAATCAGGAATAAATATATCAGTCTATCTATAAGAGTTCATCTCCCAAATGGTAATTCCATTTTCTTGGTAAATAGATTTTAAATATTTGAAGGAGAAGGTTGTTTCAAAAGTCTAAACGATGAAAATGGCTTTCCTGTTAGAGCTCCTTTTACAATGGTAGACAACCAGAGTGTCATTTGGAAAGTTACCTTGATGTTATAGTATTTACATTAACAAGTATTATCCCATAGATAGGGTCACAAACTAAAGCAAAGTGTGAAGAGCATATGGCTTCTTGCATGACTTTAAAACACAGCAAGCAACAAGGGGAAGATGAAGGATTGGCTAACCGTTAGGACAGGGTGAGAATGGGGTGGAAAGAATGCTCTACCTTAATCCTTTACTAACCAATGCTCATATTCCCTTGCTCTCTTCCACTCTTCTTGCTTCCCTGCCTGCCTTCTTCTCCACCTGTAACCTCTGTTCTTACCTCTCTCCCCACATAAGACAACCCCTCTGATCATATGTACAAGATCAGAATTGTGGATGATTTGTTTTTGTCCTCTACAGCAGAATTAAATATTTCTGAATCAGCTGCAAAAACTTAGCATAAAAAATATTTGGTGTTCAAAATTATTCATTGTATCTTGCCAATTGATTCAAACAGTCATTTACAATAAAGTGGCCTTGTATCTGCTACAGCTTAGAAGCAATCTGACTTATATTGAGCAATATCATTTAACTAGTAACAGATTGTTGAAATGGCATCTTATAATGACTGTTAAGTATTTTTAACTGTGTTAAAAATGTGTCAGTGCTTAAGGTACCAGGTTCTGTTTGGGCTGCTTTTTATTCTGTGCTGTAATTTAATGGAGGTGAGCTTCGCTCAACTTCTCTAATAATGACTTTCTCACTAAGCTAAGTGAGTTTTTACACAGTAGACTGATTTCCCACAAACTTCCTTAATGAAACACCAGGAAAATATGTATTACATCATTAAAGTAAAAATTTTAAAAAATACTAAAGTTGGCAAGTTTGGCTTGATGTTACAAGGTAACTACTTTAACCCCATCATTTTGGCAGTGGACAAACAATATTCTGGACTTACTACCATGGCCCGCATTTTCCCCTCTACTACTCTGCTCAGAATTTCTGACGTACACTGTGACTGTTGTGACGACTGGCCATCTATCGCCCATGTTTTCGATTTCTGGGTTAACATGTGCCACTGTTATTATAGCTAAACTATTGGGTTGGCCAAAAAGCCTGTAAGGTTTTTTCCATAAAATAAAAGACACATTTTTCATTTTCACCATTAACTTTATTGACGGATATTTTCAGTATGTTAGCTATCTCCCATGTGGTATAATGTTGATTGTTCTCAATTAATGTCTCAATTTTATCACTATCAACTTCCTGGTCTGCCCAGCTGTGGAGCGTCATCCAGCAAGAAATCTACAACAGAAAACTTTGCAAGCCACTTTTGACATGTCTGATCAGTTGCCACACCTTCTCCATACACTGCACAAATCATTTTTTACCTTTTAGTGGCATTTTTATCTTTCTTGAAACGATAAAGCATCATATGCAAAAATGTTGTGTATTTTCTTCCATCTTCAATATGAAAATGGCTACGCAAAAATTCACCAATTTTGTAGTTTTTTTAAATGATATAGCAGCTGTCACAATGCAATCTAACAGAATTGTTTCAAATGAAGTTAAAGACAAGTAAATGCTACAAGAGCTATCTTATGGGAAAAAACAAACAAACAAACAAATGAACTCTTTGTGCAACCCAACATTTGTATTTTCTAGAAAGTCAGATATCCCCCCATGTGATTTTACTAAAGTGTTTCTAGGGAATACCCAATATTTTTTGTTTTCCCTCAATCCCATATTATTTTCCCAGATAATATTCACAATTTAATTACCCAATGGGCCCCAATCATGTAAGAGGAAGTTATTTAACAACTGGATTTATTCCATATATAATATTTATTAATATACCTATCTTTTTAACAAGATATCAATTCCTCAGAAATAGTTTTTCCTAAAAATTACTGTTTCTGGACATAGAAATAAATTTGTAGATAAAGAAAATTGAAAACTTGCCCAGATGATCACTGCTGACTCTAAAGTGTTCCCCAAATTCCAAGTGCTGACAACTGATAACATATACTCAACCCATATCTCAGGCAGCTATCAGAAGAGTAGGAAAATATTTCTTATTCTAATATTTTCCTGGCATTCTCTATTTTTTCTTTTAGGCTTTGACCATCACGGTATGTGATAACCTTAATGTGGAAAAGTGGTGACATAGTTATCCAAGGGTTATTTATCAGAACATGTTTATTGAAAAGCTTAAAATATTCCATGCTGAAAAAAATATATATCATGATTGATATTAGAAAGAAATTGTCAACTTGTACAAACTTGTATTATTTGTTCTTGTGTTTAATTTTAAGATTGACATCAGTTGATAGTATAAAGTATCAAATGAAGCTTTTAATTCATCTGCCTTCTTTATTAATTTGAATAATTTTCCAGTCATTTTATTTTTTATTTTTAATTATATTTTATTGATTATACTATTACAGTTGTCCCATTTCTCCCCATCATTCCCCTCCATCCTGCACACCCCCTCCCACCCACATTCCTCCTTTTAGTTCATGTCCATGTGTCATAAGTTCTTTAGCTTCTACTGTTCCCACACTATTCTTGCCCTCCCCCTGTCTATTTTCTACCCACCATCTGTGCTACTTGTTCTCTGTACCTTCCCCCCCCTCCTCCTCCCACTCCCCTGTTGTTAACCTTCCATGTGATCTCCATTTCCGTGTTTCTGCTCTTGTTCTAAGGGTTTGCTTAGTTTGCTTTTGTTTTAGGTGTGGTTGTTAATATCTGTGAGTTTGCTGTCTTTTTACTGTCCTATTTTTTATCTTCTTTTTCTTAGAACGTCTTTTGCTGGTAATTATTTTTTTTATATTGTAATTCAAAATTCATATTTCAGGAAATTATCAGTAATTGTATCAGAAATAGTATAAGCACAAAAAAGACATAGTCATTTTGAAGGATGGCATTAACAGAAATAAATTGTTTTATGCAAATATATAGACATTGTTTATATTTGAAGAATTACTGAAGAAGACTTGGTAAATAGATTCTCTTGGCATACTAGTATTTTTAAAGAAATATATCAATGAATAAATTTCAAGCCAACAATGGGTATTTTCTTTTCCATCTTGAAAGTTCAAAGAACTGTAGATTTTAAGGTGGAATGGGGAACAAATTAGTGAATTTTTGATTTAGTGTAATAGTACCCTTTTTATTTTAATCTTCAAGCTACATTCCCAGTGATTTAACTTAGAATAATAATTCTTTGAAAGTATTGTTCAATAGATAGTGAGCTGCATTTTAAATTTTTTTTTTGTATTTTTTGTTGGTTTGTTTTGCACTCCATCCTGTCTAGGGCATCAGTGAAGGTGTTGACTGAGCTTTATTCTCAAGCTTGGGGTCCTCTTCCAAGTTTATGTGATTGGTAGCAGGTTTCTTACTAATTCTAG
Organism: Anoura caudifer; assembly: GCA_004027475.1. Taxonomy (NCBI): domain Eukaryota; kingdom Metazoa; phylum Chordata; class Mammalia; order Chiroptera; family Phyllostomidae; genus Anoura; species Anoura caudifer. The sequence goes on from PVKU01003736.1 coordinate 20,367, forward strand.
ACTCTGATCTGTTCTTTTAAGAGAACTTTTACAGATAACTTGAGATAACTTCTAATTATGAATTCTTTCTCTGCCCCTTTGAGATGTAAATACTTTTAAAAACCTCTTGCCAGTCTTACCTATGAATGTTTTTCTCAAGGACCCTGGAAACATCTTTTTGAAATGTAATGACCAGGAAGGATACAGCCCCAACCTTCCAGTTTCTTTGGGACTAAAGGAGCATAACTTCAATGGGAGTCTTGCTTCAAGTTATAAAATTACCTCCTGTCTTGAAGACATGAGAAATTTGTTTTTTCTTTTAAATAAGGCCAATTAGCAAATAGATGTAACTTGTTCGTTGTCTATTGTTGGCACAAATTTTGTTTTAGTAAAGAATAAACAATGATCAGATTTTGTTTTGAAGATTTTAAAATCAGTTTAGTATGTGTTATGGACAGAACTATGTCTCTGCAAAATTTATATACCGAGGTCCTCATCCTCAAGGACACTGCATTTGTTTTTTTATTTACTTTTATTGTATTTTTCCATTACCATTTGTCCCCCTTATCCCCTCCCAAGGTCATATATTTAAAGGTAAAATTTTTAAGGAGGTAATTAAGGTTAAATAAGGTCATAGAGTGGGGCCCTAACCTAATAGGACCAGTGTTCTTATAAGAAGAGGACAATAGAACTTCCTCTCAATGAACACAAAAAGGAAAGACCAATGAGCACAGTGAAGAAGCAACCATATGCAAACTAAGGAGAATGGCCTCACCACAGTCCAACCCTGAAACACCTTGATCTTGGACATCTGGCTTCCAGAACTGTGAAAAAAAAAATAAATTTCTGCTGTTTAAGCCACACAGTCTGTATTAAACTATTGTGGGAGCCAGAACTAAGCTGATTAAGATAGTGTGGGAGGTTAGTTGTTATTTTCTTTTAAATCTCTTGACCCCTTCTGTTGTCCATGGAAGTGGATTTCTTGAGGCGTCACAAGAAAAAAATATTTCCTGAGACCCACAGAGGAGCATGAGGTTTTGTGGTAAACTTTATTGATGATGTAAAATTAAAGGGGTTCCCTTTTGTCCTTCCCATTGACCCATCTCCACTCATCTTGCCATGGCAAAGTCCAATCTTGTCTTCAGTAGGACCAGAATAAAGGTCACTGCCCAGAGTTTCTGCTTCATGTTAAAATACAGTCCAGTCCAGCATCCAGCTAGCTTAGCATTTGTTTCAAGCTGCAGTGCATTGCCATGCTGCAGTATTCAGGCTCCTTCCTGGAACCTGAATGTGGAGTCGCTACAGCCATGGGCCATGTGGCTGAAGGCCATGGAGAGGAATAGGCAAGTGCATTGAGCATGTGTGGGCCACCAGGTGAGAAAGAAAGAGAACCTCTTTGTTCCCCTAAGATGATATTAGCTTGACTTAGAGAAGTCTGGAAGCTTTTTCAAATTGGCCAATGAATGTTCCAAATTTTCACCAGCTTTTAATATGTCCACCCACAGTTAGACTGACAGGCCTCTTTGTCCAAGCATCTCACCCTGTGCCCCACAACAGTCCAGTACTGCAGGGGTAGGGGGAGTGTCACACTACTTGGTGGAGAAGGGCAGTAATCCTCTGGGATGTGAAGCTGTAGCTTCCTGGCTAAGCAAGCAGGATCATGCACCCCATTTTGTTAAGTTCAGTCTTAATTCTCTTTGTCCTTTTTTCTAGTTAAATGCTGACAACAACCTTTATTCTGGTCCTACTGAAAACAAGATTGGATCTTTTCCTTGGTGAGACAGAAAGAGATGGGAAGTCAGGAGGGGAACCCCCCTTAATTTTACATCATCAATAAAGTTTATCACAGAGCCCCATCCTCCAGTGTGGGTCTCAGGAAATTCTTTTCTTTGTGACACCACAAGAACTCTACTTCCGCCAATAACACTTCCACTTTTCTCCTACCCCCAAACCCTTCTTCTTACAACCACCTTTCTGTTCTCTGTGTCTATGATCTTTTTATTTTTCAAGATTTCACATATAAAAAAGAACATATGGTATTTATCTTTCTCTGTCTGACTTATTTCACTTAAAATAATGCCCTCAAGTTTCATCCATATTGTCACAAATAACAAAATTTCATTTTTTGGCTGAATGATATTTCATGTCAAATAGAGAGACCACAATTCCTTTATCCATTAAACCATCCATCAGCATAGATTATTTCCATATCTTGTTTATTATAAATAATGCTGCAGTGAACATACAATGTATATATCTTTTTGTATTAATATTATAATTTTCTTCAATTATATACCCACAGATGGAACTGCTGGAAAATATGGTACTTCCATTTTTACTTTTTGGAGAAATTTTTGCTGCTGCTATTTTAAAAAATACTTCTCAGAAAGAATATGTTAAAAAGTGTTTTCCCCAAACATAAATTAACTATCACAATTATGAGGTGATAGAAACTACATGGCATAGTGTTATGATGTATAATGTGCACAGGGTATAGAATCAGCAAATCAAACTTGGTCCTTACTTGGACACTCACATGGCTCATTTGGTAGTAGTGACTGACACTTGATCTCTTTGGAAATAATCAGGTTCTTTTCACAAGGTTTGTGAGAATTATGTGAGATAACACATGTAAAAAAATTTTGAACAAATGTGCATTTTTTGTATTTCTAGAATAAAACATTTTTCTATAGGGATCAGAATGTAGTAGTTAAGAGTTTGTAATTTTTAAAGTAGATTGGCCCCAGTCCTTAGAGAGCTTACAGTATATGTATAGTAAAATATACATGTAATAAAAAATAAATTGTTATGAATCAACAATAAATTCTATAACATTATGCATAAAGAAAAGTACAAAGTATCAAATATGATACATTCAGGATAATAAATTATTTATACCTAATAATTTAGATGGCAAGGAAAATAAGATATAGAGTTCTAACAAGATTCCATTGTAATTAATTTGACTTTTATTTTTGCATATTAGGAATAGTTCTTGATGAATTATGATAGATCATTCATTAAATAACTTGTTCATCTAGAAAAATATATATAAACACATCTGTAAATAGTCACTGCATCAGATAATGTCATGGATTCTACCCTCAAACAATATCTGGTATTTGTCTTGGCCTCAGATATCTACACCTACTAGATCTGATTTTACAAAAAATATAAGAAAAGCATGAGCATGTAATTTCCTCAAATTTCAACTTTTAAATTTGAAAAGAATCATTTACATTTGGATATATATATATATATATATATATATACACATATGCATATATTCTCACCTGAGGATGTGCTTATTGATTTTTAGAGGGAGAGGAAGGGAAGGGGGAGAGAGAAACATCAATCAGTTGTCTCTGGTAGGCGTCCTGACAGAGATGGAAGCCACAACCTAGGCATGTGCTCTGAAAGGGGATCCAACCCGTAAACTTTTGGTGTACAGGATGATGCTCAACCAACTGAGCCACCCACCTAAGAGAAGTGCCTTATATTTTAATTTTTCTTCCTACATAACTGAATAGTATAACTATTATACTTACTCATTCTTTAGGCTTCTATATCACCAATTGTTTTGAGGAGAACAGCTGCAGATCACTAGCTTGCTTCTCCTAAATTTTCCCCTCCTTGTTGGCTCCAGATTTCTGATGTCACTAAATAGATTTTTTAAAATGCATTCAAATTTTGAAGTAGTTTCTTCTAGCAATATTGGTCTTCCTCAAATCTTAATATTCCATGACACATCAGAAGCCCTTAATTCTGTATCTTAGAAATATTATACAATTACTTTCAATTTTATAATACTTTCTTTATTCTTTCTGACATTTTATCACCTCATACTTCTTTTTTCCTCTGAGTCCATTTTTCTCCTAAGAGAAGTATATTAACAGGGGGAAAAGTGGGAAGGGTTGTCAAGGAACATGTATAAAGGACACATGGACAAAGCCAAAGGAGGGTAGGTTCGAAGGTGGGAAGTGGGGATGGCTGGGTGGGGGAAAATGGAGACAACTGTACTTGAACAACAATAAAAAATAGAAAAATAAAAATAAAAAGGTAATATTAAAAAAGTGTATTGTTTTATTTTGTTTATTTTTGTTTCAATTTGCTTTATTTTTATAAACTTGCTTTTTATCTTTTCCTCTTATTTTGTGTTTCCTGTCCTTTCAAGAGTGAAGTGCAAAAAAATGTTTAGAGTAAAATAAAAAAATAGCGTGCTATATTTGTATATATTGCCTCAAAATACTCTCACAGAAATTCTGCATATCACTGACCTTGTGAATCTTTTTCCAACATCTGCTGCTACAAAGCAAACTATTCCAAAACTTACTGGCTTAAAACAAAGATCATTTTATTCTGTCTCATCAGTTTGTGGTCATGAATTCAGGCAGGCTGACTCTTCGATCCCACAAGTTGTCAATTGGTGACACTGATGCTAGGAATAAAGAGGGTCTGGAGGGTTCAAGAAACCTGGCATCAGATATTTTGTGCCTTGGCAGGAGTGGTTGGAAGGCTGGGCTCAACTGGAACTGTGAATCTGAGTACCTACCAGAAGCCTCACCAATGCTGCAGTCAACTCTTTACATGGCAGCTCAGAGATCCCTGAGACAGGGAAGCCTGGTTGGCAGCTGGAGAAATTCTTATGTTCTTGCTTCAGATATCCCCAAATGCCATTGTGGTTGCATTGGAATGATGAATTATGAAGGTCAACTCAAATTCAAGGGAATCAGAGTCTGGCTGTGAATGGAGGAGTAGGGAACAATAGGTGACCATCCTTACCATTTCACAGCATCACTCCTCAGTTCTTAGTGTTTGCCTCTGCTCCCATCCCCAGCCCCAGTCCCAACCCTCCCCCAAACCTTTTTGGGGGAGCAGATTATAAAGGTGGGCTTACAAAACTGCTCACAGGAAAACCCTACAAGACAGTTAAGTTACTTAGTGCTTAATTATCAAAACTTAGCTTACTCTCTCTTCAGCTATAAAGCCAAACCTTGCTTTACAACCTTCATGCACTGAGCTATATAAATCTAGGACATTTCTCTGGGTTAGGATTCCTAATTAGATATTGAAATTACATCTCACTGGATATGAAGCTATTCCACCCTCAGGTTTAAATCCATAACTTTTATACTTTGCTTTTTGATGCTTGTGTGGGTTCACCAATCTACAATTTGTCATGTGGATTCATCCTATGCTTTTTCAATACAGTCACTGGAGGAGACTAAAAGGAAAGAAACTGTTGTTTGCCTGTTGTTTTTGCTAGCATCACTTCACTTTCATGTTGCTTCACCCTGCCTGCAGCAGTGCTTTCCAATTGTCAGCCTAATCTCTAAACCATCCTCATCATCATTTCCTGTCTACCAGGTGTAGGTTGACTTCCGGCTCCACAAGACCCTTCCTCTGAACAAATACCATCTTCTGGTGAGGACTCAGTCCTGGTTCTGTGAAACCTTTATTTTGAGCTCCTAAGGTGCTAGATAGCACACCTTGCTCTCAGGTCTGAGCCTTTGCCCACAAGACCCAACCTGTCAGCCCTGTGTAATCAGAGTGGCTAGCCGGCCCTTCCTCTTCATATGTCTGAATCCCAAATCGGTGTGGATCCCACTCTTGATCTATAGGTCCTGAAAACCCCAACTGTTTCTCATCTCTAAAGGCAATACCCGTTTTTTCAGGTATTAGTCCTACCTTCATTCCCTCTCATTTTGCCATTTAAGTTCTCCAATATGTGCTTAATCAACTCCTTATATTAAATTCTGTCTTTTGAAATAGCTAATGTGGTTTCTGTTTTTCTAGCCGAATTCTCTCTTAAAATTGTAATGGCCCTCCTTCATGTTTCATCCCTTTATCATTTCTTCAGGAAAACTCAAGGTGAAATTCTCAGAAATTTGGGGTTGGCTCACCTTTCTTCAATCCATTTAACAATTCTGAAAGTACCAAATTCATGTATAAAGTCTCGTTCTGCTTAGAACTTCAGGAGTTTCTTCATTCTGCAAGTAAGTTCAGCCTGATAGAGAAGTCGATCTGGAGGAAACAACAGAAAGATGACTAGGTTCTGGACCTAAGAGAGAGCACCTCATAAGAGTAAATGCAATCCCCTCCTTTTGTCATTGTTACTTATATATGTTTCTTTTCTGTTGGTTTTAATACAATTTTCTAAAAGTACTTGCATAATAGTTTCTGTTATTCTTTGCCCCTGAACTGGATTAGTTGACTTCAACTGCAAACTAAACTTACTTTAGGCTTTTTTTCTTTCTCCTTTATCTAAGTCAACATCGCATTAAAACTGACCATGTATTAAGTACTATAAAAAGTGTTATTGCAATTTCAGGAAGCAGTTACATAATTCTGCATGAAAGGCTTCAAATAAGACTTTACAGGTAAAATAATGCCCCATAAGAGTGTGTCGGAATTACCAGGTTTAAGGAAACAGAGAAATACGAAAGCTGAAATCACAGCATGTGGAAACCATATTATTGGACCAACCCTTCATTTATTCATATAGGTTTGGATGAGCCTTATAGCAGTAACTCAAAATTTCAGCATTTAATCTGACTTGATTAGATATGCTTATTATTTTACTCTGATATTGATCTCTAATTGAATCCCTAAATATGTTTTAATTTTTTTCTTAAGGCTTTACATTGTCTCCTTACTCAAGAATCAGAGATATAAAAAATACTTTATATCTCCTTTAAATACTTGAGTTCCTCCCCTTAACCTAATCATTATCCAGCTCTTTCATCAAGCATGACATTAATTCCATGTCCAGATGTTGTGACTGGATCACTATAGTTCCTCTAAAATCTCTCAGACACTGATGTCTACCTATTAAGTAAGTTCCCATGGCATTACAATGATTTTGTGATTCATGTAGCTCCCCAAATCTTTAATTCTCCCCTATCCCTGACCTTCTCATTGATAGTTCCTCTTGTAAGGCCTCCATGAGTTTTTGTGGCCAACCCCCTTTGACAGTCTGCCAGGGGGGCCGTGCCTGCTGTTCACCGCTGAGACCTGTGTATATTAGATCGGTGCAATCTCCACGTGCCAGTGTTCTTGATCTAGTCTAAAGTGAAAGAAAAGTGAACAAAGCTAACAAGAATTCTGAATTTCTCAGTGAGACTGAAATATCAGGATCCTAGACAGAAAATAGCGAGAAACAACCAAGGGAGACAAATTTAGGGGCATTGTGGGAGGAAAAATAAGAGACGAATAATGATTTATTATGAAACTTAAAGGGATATTAATGAAAGCACATAAAAATGTTGCTTGTGAATTATATTAATTAGGCAAAGAGAAAAGATGGACAGAATAACAGTTTCTCAGTTGCTATTTTCTAAAAGGCAATTATTCAGGACAGTGTTTTTCTAATCTCCTTTATAAATGTAAGTTATGGACATATTGTAGTGACTATACTCTTAGCAACACTTACAAATTCTTCTTCCTCTCATGTTTAAGATGGAGTTATTAAATTGTCCTATAAGTCTACCTGGATTGCATGCACAGTGTAACAATGTTGACCTGGAAATGCTGATAGAGGAAATCAAATCAGGGACCCTCCTCATCCCAAACAAATCCCTTGGGGTTTTTCCCACTAAATCTCAGTTCTTAATATAGTATATGAAGGCATAGTGCATATTATAATATATTCAAGGTGAGAGATAAGGGAAAAAGTATTATTCTGCTACATTCTAATTTTAAATTTCATAAAACAAATGCCATTAGTATGCTTTTGTTTCAATGTCTCAATTCACTTTTTATTCAATTCAGTATGCAGTGGTATGTAAAATAGAAAAAAAAGAAGTTAATATCATCTACTAATCTGGCTTCCCCACTAGAGACCAGCTTTCTTATGAATTCAGTCATCTTTCTGTTACCAGATAAATTTGTGCAGCCACTCAGTCTTTTATACTAATTGAAAAAATTCTGATTTTTGCACTGATAGACTACAAAACTTCACTGGAGATTTTCTGTGATTGTAAGTATATTTGATCATTTTAAATAGAGCTCAGGGACCAGATAGCAGGGAGACTAATTCATCTCTGTTCAGAAGGTTCCTACCCAGCACAAAAATGCATTTCTAATTCTACTCATTACTTCTTCTGAGAAAAAGAATTTTGAACATTTTATCAGTGTTCTAATAAGGAAAAATTCACTCAAATAATGCAATCTAAAATGTATATGTGATTTCTAAATATCATAATTAGAATGGGCAGGCCTATTCAGTGAATAAAATTATTAATGAGCATTAAAATTATCTTATTAAAATTAGATGCCATAATTAATATTTAAGTGTATAATTCATGCCTTTATATCATATCAACCTGTGAGTACAAATGATGCAGTCATGTTGTTACCATTAAAAACAGATTTTCTTGCCTTTACACCTGTGGTTGACTGACCCTGCAGATCCTTGTCCTCTTTGCCAGTTTAAGGGGCCCCACTGTCACTTGTGATAGACATCAATAGCTTCCTGACACTTTTAAGCAGATAATAGTTTTTAGAAGGTTTGGTCCCAAAATATAGGCATGTGTTGGGAATAATCAATTGCCTTTCTTCAAACACCATAGTTCCTTGTATCCTGAAGAATTATTATTTTTATTGAAAAACAATCTATGGCAGGCTCCGTGTTTCAGATGCTAGGAATTTAATGAGTGAATATGAACATAAAAGAAGGACTCTGTTGTCATCAACTATACATATGTAGAAGATGATTAGAGATGAATAATAAATAGCCAAAATAAAGAGAAAAGGAAGAAAACTGTGAGATTAAGTGAACAGGTGAGTGTGGTAGAGAAGACAAAGTTAGATGCTTTTTTATATAGAAGGAGTAGGGAAGGCCTTCCTGAGAAAATGATAAGGCGTGAAACTCAAGACTGAAGAGTTATCTACAGAAATAAAATGTGGAAGGGTTTTCACTTCCCAAAGGCAGTGATTTCCACATCCATATCTTTCTAGACCACTACAGTAGATGAACTAAAAACTATGGAATGAAGCTGTCACCAAATACAAGTAGAAAGCTTCATAAGATATATGATGTAACTATTTTCAGAAATTGGAGAAAGTCAGTACAGAAGGAAATTAAATGAGGTGAACTTCAAGATGACATTATCTTTCTTTTTAGAAAGATTTCTAGACCAAAGATCAAAGAAAGAATTGATAAGCTGAAGTTCATTAAAATTTAAAAAAAAAAATATATATATATATGCTTAGTAAAATACAGTGTCCAGAAAGAGGGAAAGCAAACCCACAGACTGAGAGAAAATATTTATGAAGACAAAGCTGGTAAAGGACTGTATAAAAAGTATACAAGAGATTCTTAAAAACTTACCAGAAATAAAATAACACAATTAAAAATAAGCCAATGAATTTAATAAAGACCTAAGCAATGAATATACAGTTGACAAACAAGCATATGCAAAGATTATCTAGATCATATGACTTCAAGAAAATGCTAACTAAAACACTGAGATGCTACTACACACCTACTAGAATGGCGAACATCAGGAACATTGACGACGCTAAATGCTGGCAAGGATGTGGAACAGCAAGAACACTCTTTTATTGTTGCTAGGAATGCAAAATGGTAATGTCACTTTGAAAGATAGCTTGATGGCTTCTTATAAAACTCAACAAAATTTTGCTATATGATCCAACAATCATGATTTATGATATTTACCCAAAGAAGTTAAAAATTTTATGACCACAGGAAAACCTAAACATGAATGTTTATGGCAGCCATATTCATAATTGTCAACATTAGGAATCAGCCAAGTTGACTTTCAGTAGGCAAATGGATATATAAATTGTGCTATATCTAGACAATGAAATATTATTTAGTACTAAAAAGAAATGATTTATAAAGCCATTAAAACACTTGTAAGAACTTTAAATTCATTATACTAAGTGAAGGATACAAACTGAAAGTGCTGAAATATGTTTATGCTTATTTTACATATTAACAAGTTGAAGTCATAATCCATAGTACTTCAGAATGTGACTGTTCTTGGAGATAGAGTCTTTACATAGATGATTAAGTTAAAATGACATCATTAGGGTGGGTCATAACAAGATACGGCTAATGCGCTTATCAGAAGAGGAAATTTGGATACAGTCAAAAACAAAGAGAAGACAACATAAAGACATGGTTGGAAGCCAATCATCAAGATAAGGGGAGAGGCCTGGAGTGATCCCTCCCTCCTGACCCTCAATAGGAAACAACTCTGCTAATACGTGACCTTGGACTTCTTTTCTTAACAAACTAACACAAATAACATTCAATGTTTAAACCACATAGTTTGTGGTGTTTAGTTATGACAGCCCTTGGTTAAGAAACCTTAACCAAGATTTTTAATCATCAAAGCTAATACGTAGATAGCTTTTACCCCAGAAAGAAAAAATGAGTTCTCAACATGAGACACAAGTGGCAGTGGTTTAATCTGCATATGTTTCTTCTTTATTTTTCTGACTCTTTGGTTAATGTTTCTAAAATAAATATTTTATTATTTAACTGTGAAATTTATGATGCCTCTAGTTTTAAATTGCTTTTTTAAAATTCTGTCATTGTTTTATACAGGTTCAATACTTGGCTATTATTTGCTCCTGATTTGGTTATATCATACAACATAACCAGCCAACTGTTTGGATTTTGCTTTTAGATTCAGCTTCTTTTGATAACATTTTTTGTAAGACATTATTTTATCATCTGAGTAGTTGAAATCAACCACATACTTTTTATATGGCAATCAAGGCCACTGGACAGAAGAAAACTAAAGTCCCTGTATCTGGTCTACAGGTTATTAGATTAGGAATGGGATCAGTTCAGTTGATTTAAATTTAACTCTTTTGGTTGTCTGTTTAGAAATCATCATCAAACTATAATAAAAACATTCCCTCAATATTTGTCTCTGTCATATTAGTCAGATGTGCCTTCCCCAGATTCTTTATTGCTGCTCTGCATTCACTGTCTTTCCAATGATACAACAAGTTGTCTTCCAAAAAAGGACAAGAAAATCTGATACTCATAAAGGTTGAAACAGTACTACCAATGCCTCAACATATGACCCTGAAATGTCAGATAACGATACAGAACTTTATTAATCATATTCTGTGATGGAAATGGTTTACCGTTCAGCTTAGTCTAGAGAATTACCAAAAACCAACTGAGAATTTCAGCTAACACACTAAACAATTTGGGGACCAAATTAGCTACACATTGCAGGAAATATCTGTTCCTGGAAGATTAGACTATGAAAACACTAAATTATCTTATTTGTGCATATGAACCTTTTGCCTTAAGGCTTTTCCACAACAGAAAACTTTTTGTTATTCACTCTGCTCTATTCTGAGTTCTTTATTATTTTTTTTTAAATCATTGAACCTAGTGGGGAGAGAAGATAGTGGCGAGGTAAGAGGATGCACATCCCTCTTCCCCCTTCCCACAGGTGAAAAACTGGGCCAATTTTCAATGAAGTGCAGCAAACAGACACCAGAAACACAGCATATTTGAAAACAGGTGATCAAAAATTGCAGTGGACATTGAAAAACCAGACCGTAAGGGGAGTACTCCAGCAGCACGGAGACCAGGGCGGGGGCTGAGATCCCAGGCCAGTGCTGGCCATAAGACTCTAGGGAGGGAGCTGGGTCAACCACTCCCTGATCAGCCAAACAAGGTTTTGGCAGCACCGGGATAAACCCAGTTGCTTGAAATCTCACAGAGAGGAGTTAAGATCTCATAGCCCTGGGAGGACTGAGCATTGGAGCTCGCACTTTTGTCTATGCCCACGCGCCATTGTAAACAGCTGCAGGGGGGGTGGGGATCCTTTCGCACCAGCGCGCCACTGAGAGACCCATGGTGCAGTTGCTGGGTGCCTCTACGGTCTCTCGGCCCCCCTGCGCGTGAGTTCGCGCCAGCAGGGAGCAGCAATACAGTCTCTCGGCGCCATTTCGCCATTGCGCCATCGGAGACCTGAGTGGGCTGCTGGGAGATCTCAGACACTGGTGTGCAACCTGCGTGGGGGTCGATCCGGGCTCGCAGGACAGTTGGCACCTGTGCATGGAAGGCTGAAAGATCATCAGCGCTTGCGTGCACGACCACAGTAAGCAACTGCCTCCGCAGCAGACACACCTGAGAACCTGTGTGGAGAAACTTGGGCTAGCTCTGACACAGTAGGCCAAAGAAAACTGAGTGCTGAACAAGTTAAAAAACAATACGGTCACCCCTCAGCCACTGCAGTCATCAAGGTCAGAAAAAAACAGCTTGGCAAGATTGATAAGAGCAAGAATTGGAGGTTTTGGTGTTTTTCGTTTATTGTGGATTTTCTTATCTTTTTCTCTTTTTTATTATTAACTTTTCATTATTTTGATCTTTTTTTACCCCTCAACTCCTTTTTGCTTCTCATTACTTCTTTTTTGTTTCACTCCTTCTTCCTTTCTTTCCAAGCTTATCTCTTCTTCCTTTCTCTTTTTTCTTCTTTTCTTTTTCATTCTGCTTTTCTTTATTCTCTTTTCATTTTTTATTTCCTTTTCTTTCTTTTCTTTTTTTCCTTTCCTGCTCTTTTCTCCTTGTAAACACACACAAGTGAGACAAAAACAAAACAAAACAAAACAAAAAAACCCCCCTGGAACTGTGGAAAGACCAGAGTTGGTACCAAAGAATGGGCATTTCAACAGCTGAGACACTGGAAGCTGTGAACACCAGGATACCGCAAGGAGACAGCACCACTGAATTTCACAGGCATTCTACGACAGAAGTTCACACCATAAACCCAGGGAGCCAGAACAGATCAATTTAAGAAGTTAAGGCTAATAAGAAGAGTCTCACAAACAATGGGAAGACAAAGAAACAACCCCCAAATGAAAGGAAAGGAGAAAAACCCAGAAAGAATGCTAAATGAAATGGAGGCAACTCAACTATCAGACTTTGAGTTCAAAGCAATGGTGGTCAGGAAGCTCCAAGAGCTCTCAATGAGCTGCCAGAAACTACATGGAAGCTACGAGGAACTCACTGCAAACTATATCAACATGAAAAAGGAAATAGAAACTATCAACAAGGGCCAAGAGGAAATGAAAAATACAATTTCTGAACTGAAGAACACAGTGGAAGGAATGAAAAGCAGAATTGATGAAGCAAAAGATCGGATCAGCGAGTTGGAGGACAAAGTAGAAAAAAGCATCCAGAAAGAGCAAGAAAAGGAAAAGAGGCTCAGAAAGAATGAAGAGGGATTAAGAGAAATACAAGACAATATGAAACATAACAATATCCGTATAATAGGGATACCAGAGGAAGAAGAAGAAGAAAAGCAAGGAACAGAAAACCTACTTGAAAAAGTAATGATGGAAAACTTCCCTAATTTGATGAGAGAAAAAGTCACACAAATCCAGGAAACACAGAGAGTCCCAATCAAGAGGAACCCAAAGAGGCCCACTTCAAGATACATCATAATTAAAATGGCAAAATTCCAAGACAAAGAGAGAATCTTAAAGGCAGCAAGGGAGAAAAAGGAAGTAACATACAAGGGAGCCCCGATTAGGTTAGCATCTGACTTCTCAATGGAAACACTCCAAGCCAGAAGAGAATGGTAAGAAATATTCCAAGTGATGAGAACCAAAGGCCTGCAACCAAGACTACTTTACCCAGCAAGGCTTTCAATCAAGATAGAAGGCCAAATAAAGATGTTCCCAGACAAAAGAAGTCTAAAAGAATACACCTCTACCAAACCAGCTCTGCAAGAGATACTAAAGAGCCTGCTTTAAGGAAAGGAAAGGAAAGAAAAGAGAGAGAGAGAGAAACATAGGTACAAAAATGGCAGTGAGTAAGCACCTATCAATAATAACCTTAAATGTAAATGGATTAAATGCTCCAATCAAAAGGCATAGAATAGCTGAATGGATAAGAAATCATGGCCCACACATATGCTGCCTACAAGAGATCCACCTCAGGACAAAAGACCTACACAGACTCAAAGTGAAGGCCTGGAAACAAATTTTCCAAGCAAATGGAGAGGAAAAAAAAGCTGGGGTAGCAATACTCATATCAGACAAAACAGACTTCAAAAGAAGAGCCATAAAAAGAGATCCAGAAGGTCACTTCATAATACTCAAGGGAAGAATCCACCAGGAAGACATAAACATTGTAAATATATATGCACCCAACATAGGAGCACCTAAATACATCAAGAAAATCTTAGAGGACTTCAAGAAAGATATTGACAGCAACACGGTTATAGTAGGGGATTTTAACACCCCACTGTCAAAAATGGACAGATCTTCCAAACAAAATATCAACAAAGATATTGTGGCATTCAACGACACCCTAGATTAAATGGACTTAGCTGATATATATAGAGCCCTTCATCCCAAAGAAACTAAATACACATTCTATTCAAATGCACATGGAATATTCTCAAAGATAGACCACATGATAGGTCATAAAACTAACCTCATCAAATTCAAGAAAATTGAAATCATACCAAGCATTTTCACCGACCACAAGGGACTGAAACTAGAAACCAACCCCAAGGGGAAAAACACAAAGCCCTCAAAATCATAGAGATTAAATAGCATGCTATTAAACAATTAATATGTCAAGAATGAAATTAGGGAAGAAATCAAAAAGTTTCTGGAAACAAATGAAAATGAACTCACAACAACCCAAAACTTCTGGGACACAGCAAAGGCAGTCCTCAGAGGAAAGTTCATAGCAATACAGGCCTACCTAAAAAAGATAGAAACATCTCAAATAAACAACTTAACTCTACACCTACAAGAACTCAAGGATCAACAGCAAAGACAGCCCAGAGCAAGTAGAAGGAAGGAAATAACTAAGATCAGAGCAGAATTAAATGACATAGAGACTAAAAGCACATTTCTAAGGATCAGTGAATCCAGGAGCTGGATTTTGAAAAGATAAACAAAACTGACAAGCCATTAAGCAGGCTCATCAAGAAAAAAAGAGAGAGGACCCAAATAAACACAATCAGAAATGAAAGGGAGAGATTACAACTGACACCACAGAAATACAAAGGATTGTAAGAAATTACTATGAAGAACTGTATGCCAAGAAATTTGAAAACCTAGATGAAATGGACAACTTTCTAGAAAAATATAATCTTCCAAATTCAATGAAGAAGAAGCAAAAAGCATGAACCGAACAATAACAGCAGATGAAATAGAAGTAGTAATCAAAACACTCCCAACACACAAAAGCCCAGGACCAGATGGTTTCACAGGAGAATTTTACAAAGCATTTGAAGAAGAGCTAACCCCTATCCTTCACAAACTTTTCAAAAAAATCCAAAATGATGGAAGACTCCCAAACTCTTTTTATGAAGCCAGCATCATTCTAATTCCAAAACCAGATAAAGACATAACAAAGAAAGAAAACTTCAGGCCCATATCGCTGATGAACATAGATGCTAAAATCCTCAACAAAATATTGGCAAACCACATCCAACAATACATTAAAAAGATCATACATCATGACCAAGTGCGATTCATCCCAGGGATGCAAGGTTGGTTCAACATATCAAATCAGTAAATGTAATAC
Organism: Anoura caudifer; assembly: GCA_004027475.1. Classification (NCBI taxonomy): domain Eukaryota; kingdom Metazoa; phylum Chordata; class Mammalia; order Chiroptera; family Phyllostomidae; genus Anoura; species Anoura caudifer. Next base: position 35,893 of record PVKU01003736.1, read on the forward strand.
ATCACATAAACAAAAGCAAAGACAAGAATCACGTGATCATATCAATAACTGCAGAGAAAGCATTTGATAAGGTACAGCACCCATTTATGATAAAAACACTCAGCAAAGTCGGAATTGAGGAAGCATTCCTCAACATAATAAAGGCTATATATGAGAGTCTCACAGCCAACATCATATTCAATGGGCAAAAACTAAAATCTTTTCCAGTAAGATCAGGAACAAGACAAGGTTGTCCACTTTCACCACTTCTATTCAATATAGTATTAGAAGTATTGGCTACAGTGATTGGACAAGAAAAGGAAATAAAGTCATCCAAATTGGAAAGGAGGAAACAAAACTATCATTATTTGCAGATGACATGATAGTGTACACAGAAAATCCTATAGACTCAGACAAAAAGCTGCTCGACCTAGTAAATGAATTTGGCCAAATAGCAGGATACAAAGTCAATATCCAAAAATCAAAGGCATTTTTGTATACCAACAATGAAACAGAAGAAGCAGAAATCAAGAAAAAAATCCCATTCAATAAGCAAACAAAAATAAAATACCTAGGAATAAACCTAACCAAAGAGGTAAAAGACCTATACGCACAGAACTACACAACACCGAAGAAAGAAATTAAGGAAGACACAAACAAATGGAAACATATACCGTGTTCATGGATTGAAAGAATTGACATCATTAAAATGTCCATGCCACCCAGAGCAATTTACAGATTCAATGCAATACCTATGAAAGTACCAATGGCATATTTTACAGACATAGAACAAACACTTCAAAAATTTATATGGAGCCATAAACGACCTCGAATAGCTGCAGCAATTTTGAGAAAGAAGAGCCAAGTAGGAGGGATTACAATACCTGACATCAAACTGTATTACAAGGCCACTGTAATCAAAACAGCCTGGTACTGGCACAAAAACAGACACATGGACCAGTGGAATAGAATAGAGAGCCCAAAAGTAAACCCAATTCTCTATGGTCAAGTAATATTTGACAAAGGAGGCGGCAACATAAAATGGAGTAAAAGTAGCCTCTTTAACAAGTGGTGTTGGGAGAACTGGACAGCTACATGCAAAAAAATGAAACTCAAACACCAACTTACACCATACACAAAAATAAATTCAAGGTGTATAAAAGATTTAAATATAAGCCGTGACACCATTAAAGTCCTAGAGGAGAACGTAGGAAGGAAAATCTCAGACATTTCACGCAGCAACATTTTTACTGATATGTCCCCTAAAGCAAGGGACATAAAGGAAAGAATAAACAAATGGGATCTCATCAAAATAAAAAGCTTCTGCATGGCTAAAGAAAACAGTATTAAAATAAAAAGAGAACCAAGTGTATGGGAAAACATATTTGCCAATGATACCTCAGACAAGGGTTTAATCTCCAAAATATATAAAGAACTTACAGGACTCCACTCTAAGAAGACAAGCAACCCAATTAAAAAATGGGCAAAAGACTTGAACAGACACTTCTCCAAGGGGGACATACAGAGGATCCAGAAACACATGAAAAGATGCTCGATATCGCTAGCTATCAGAGAGATTCAAATTAAAACCACAATGAGATACCACCTCACACCAGTCAGAATGGCCATCATAAACAAAGCAACAAACAACAAGTGTTGGAGAGGTTGTGGAGAAAAGGGGACCCTAGTACACTGTTGGTGGGACTGCAGACTGGTACAACTGCTATGGAAAACAGTATGGAATTTTCTAAGAAAACTAAAAATGGACCTACCTTTTGACCCAGCAATTCCACTGCTAGGATTATATCCTAGAAACCCTGAAACACCAATCCAAAAGATCCTATGCACCCCAATGTTCATAGCAGCACAATTTACAATAGCCAAGTGTTAGAAGCAACCTAAGTGCCCATCAGTAAATGAATGGATCAAGAAACTATGGTACATTTACACAATGGAATTCTATGCAGCAGAAAGAAAGAAGGAGCTCCTACCCTTGGGACAGCATGGATGGAACTGGACAGCATTATGCTAAGCAAAATAAGCCAGGAGGTGAAAGAAAAATACCATGTGATCTTGCCTTTAACAGGATCCTAATTAACAGAACAAACAAACAAGCATAATATAACCAAAGACACTGAAATTGAGAACAAGAGAGGAGAGGGATAGGAATATCCAGGGAAAAGGGTAGGGGTTTATAGCAACAAGTATGAAAGACACATGGGCAAAAGCTAGAGGGGGTGGAAATGGGAGGGAGCTGGAGAGGGCTGGGGCGATGGGCTGGGATGGGAGTAGAAGACAGAAAACTGTATAAGGACAATTAAAATAAAATTTTAAAAAAAGCTTTGGAAAAAAATAAAACCACAATGAGATATCAAAAATAAATAATAAAATAAAATAAAATAAAATCATTGAGCCTGAGATTATTATGCCATAGATTCTGGTGATAAGATTAAAGTATCATTTGCTTGGTATGGTGTTCTCCTTGAAGAGAGTAAGTCCAAAAAACTCAGCTTTCTTCGATCAACTGACTAAAGGTTTGGGCCATTATTTATTTAGAGCAATGAACAATTTTGAGGGGTTGTAAACAGATTTATTATTTCTTTTTTAAAAATATTTTATTTTATTTATTTTTAGAAAGAGGGGAGGGAAGAAGAAAGAGAGGGAGAGGAACACTAACGAGTCAGAGAAACATCAATCTGGTGCCTCTCACATGCCCTCCAAAACCAGGGACCAGGCCCTAGAACCAGGCCTGCTCCCTGACAGAGAATCAAACCGTGTGTGGCTGATACCCAGCCAACTGAGCCACACTACTCAGAGTTGCAGATTATCATTTTCAAATCTACACTAGAAAAGGTTAATCTGAATGAGATACACAGAGGCCAGTGAATAGGTATAAGCTTCTAAACTTTAATTTTTTAATTTTTTAATTTTTTAATTACAGTTTATATTCAGTATTGTTCTGTATAGCATAATGGTTAGACAATCACATACTTTACAGAGTAGTACCCTCCAATATTTCAAGTACCTATCTGACCCCAAGCATAGGACAATATTTTTAAAAAACTGATTGACTGATTTTTAGAGAGGGGAAGGGAGAAAGAGAGGGAGAGAAATGTCAATGTGTGGTTGCCTCTCATGTGTCCCCTACTGGGGACCTGCCCCATAACTCAGGCACATGCCCTAGATTAGGACTTGAACTGGTGATCCTTTGGTTTACAGGCCAAAAGTCAGTCCCCTGAGCCCCACCAGCCAGGCCACAGTTACTACAATAGTATTGACTATATTATCTGTGCTGCAATTTACATCTCTGTGATTATTCTATAACCACCAATTAGTACTTTTTAGTTGCTTCACCTTTTTATTTTGTACATTTAACTTCTCATCATTTTTCATATAGTCTTTCTTACAGTTAAAATTATAGATTTCTAGATATACTCTTAATTTTCTGGAAAATTTATATATCAGTATAAATCAATTATATTACCTGATCAACAGTAAACTTTTTATGAAGTTACTATGTGATAACATTGAAACTCAGGGCTATTAGAGTTGAAAACAGATTCCAGTTTTTAATAACTGCAAGGTGTCACTGCCTAACTCAAAAGCATTGGAAAAATTAGCAAGTGTTTTCTACTTCTTGGCAGCAACGTTAGCATCAGTCAATTTAGGCTCCAATTTTAAACTATTGACATAAAAATAATCAAAGCATTAATGGAAATGTTCCTTATATTGAGTACTGAATGATTTTTATTTAGAAGGTTAGTCAAGAGTTCCTATTAAATTTCAATACATATGCTATTTATACTGCATTTAAGAGCAGTCTTAGTTCATCTTTATACATTGAACTATGATGCTAACACCAATCAGCTTGTACTCATGTCAAAATTTGTAATTACTGGAAATATTTCTTCTAGAATTATCCAGCCCTTAAGGCTATTGGTGTGATTCCAAACCATAGTGCATATCTCCAACTATTTTCAACTGATGTGCTGAAGTTAAACTTTTGCTTTGCTCTGTAATTTTAGTCTGTGTAGTTTCTTATAATGAGTATGATTATGACAATAAATATTTTCATGAAAGTAGTTCTTGAATTAACTGTAACTTATAATACAGTAGCTTATTTACCACAGCTTATTTTTGATACTTCCAAATTATTATCTTAATATTCTCAATCACTAACTGCACTTGTATTTATTTAAAAAGCCATCTGTAATCATATATTTTAACCTTTTGTTATTTATTTTCATGTGTATATGAGATCTTGAAATTGAAGGCTATGGAAAATTGTAAATCATTATACAAATAGTATGTGTTTTATTACCAATTTCACTATAATATGGATTTTTAATTCTTCAGACAAATTGCATTATACAATATAAATTCTTTTTTAACTTTTTTTATTGTTGTCCAAGTATAGTTGTTTCCATTTTTCCCAAGTGCAGTTGTCTCCATTGTCCCACCACCACTTTTAAAGAAATTCCTTCCTGAATGATGGTGATGGAGTGGATATATTTGTGATGCTATGAATGAATCATACACATTATCTATGCTTCTGTGCTATTCATTTGATTTCTAAAAGCTTCTTTCCTCTTGATCCTAAACTAGCTTAATATCTGGACCAAAATTTAAGCCATTAATGTTCATTCACACCCATTTTCAGGACTAACGGTTTTCATAATATTCTATTTCAGCAACAATTATGTTCTAATGTATTATTTGAAAATTTTGTGAAGCATAATAGAAATAAAGTAACATAAATAAACATGTACATAATTTATAGAGATGGGAAGACTGGGCTAGTAAATAATTGTCCTGTTATAATCTAATCAAGATTGGGAGTTGAGTGAATTCCACTGATCTGTTCTTTGTTCTTGAACTTCTGTCCTCCCTTTGCTAGATTACTGCCTTTTCACTGAATGCTTTAATATCTGATTATAGTCATGGAAGGAATGGGGCTTTGGAACTAGCTGATTATGTTTCATTCCTGGCCCAGTGATGTCTTAGTTGTATGAGGTAAAGCTCCCTAGTCAAAAACTTAGTTTGTTCATTATTTTTTTAAAAAGGATAATTCCTGTTCCTCTGGCTTATTGGGGACATTAAATGGATAATATAAAAACAGTTAGTGCTCTGTGATGCCACTTACATAAGGCATCTAAGGAGTCAAATTCACAGAGACAGAAAATAGAATGGTAGCTTCCAGGGGCTGAGAGGAATGAGAATGGGGAGCTATTGCTTAATGGGTACAGAGCTCAAGTTTTGCAAAATTAAAAGAGTTCTGAATATGGATGGAAGGAGTGGTTGCACAACAATGTGAATATACTTAATTCCACTGAACTGCATGCTTAAAAAGATGGTTAAGTTGGTAAATTTCATGTTGTATGTATTTTCCACAATTAAAAAATAAAAGCACTTCATACAAAAAAATTATGTGAAGCAAATCTTCTGTGAATGCTATATGAGATGCTTTTTCAACTTTTCAAAACAACTTAGATTAATTAAAACCTAAATAATGTGCATTTAGGGTATTTCTAATTGACAAAAGTAATATCTGAACTCATTTAAAGCTTGAGGTATACAATTCAGGGGTGGATGATGAACCTAATTTAGCTCAACAGTACATTGATAACAAAATAGGTGTAGTTTGGGCTTTGCTTTCTTATCAGGGGAAAAAATTTATTTTCCTAGTTGGGTACACTTTAAACTCCATAATCTAATGGTCCTTTAATTTTTAGGTAAACATTTTAGACTTGTTTGGAATCATGTCAACGTTTTTATTACAATTATGTGACAATTTGGGGGTGTTGTAAAGAAGAAAGGTTGAAGGTCAGCACAGAGAGAGGTAGTGGTTTCTGGTAAGATTAATTTAGTAAAACAGCAAACGTGAATAAATTTTAGACACTATACAGCAAAAATACCCTTCTTTTCTCTACCTACATATCTTCTTCAACAGTTATGTCAAGCCATTTAGTTAATTTAACCAATGAATTCTTAATATACAGCAGAAGCTAAAGATCCTGTGATGAGCACCCATCTTCTGTTCTCTTCTGTAACAATCATGAAAGAATCTCAATATGCATCCCTGAAATATTTATGTAATTTGAGTGACAGACCCAACTATGATTTAAGCCTTTGAGATTTGCACATATATTATAGCTCCAGTCTAGTTTAGTCCATCCTTTCTAATATAATTGCTAAGTTTCATTCATTTTATGATGACCTGCAAATGTACCTTATATTTATTTTATTTATTATAGAATATTTATTTTATTTGAAAAATCAGTTGAGTGTTCAAAAAGTAGAGTCCCATCTCTATTATATCTCTTCTTTGTTCATTGTTAGGTTAACAAAGTTATATTAGTTTCCTTCCTTTCTGGTTTTCCTTTTACTTCTTAGACCACTGAAATCAAGCTTACATTAATACCTCCCAAAATGACACTTTAACTAAACTGCTTAATAGACTACTTACTGACAAAAATAATCAACCTTTTTCAGACTTCATCTTAGTCACATTTCTCCATTATTCAATTCTTTTTCTTTGGACTCTGTCTTTTTTGATTTTCAAGACAAAATTTACCTTTGGATCATTATCTAATTCCTTGGACTCTCATTCTGAATTTCTCAATGGTTTTCTTCCCTTTCCAGTTTTCTAAATAGTATGTTTTCTGGAGTTTTAGCCTTAGCAGTCTTTTTCTCATTAAACATTGCTCTGTGGCAATTGTACCCACTCCATGATCTTCAACATTTCCATAAGGATTTTTACTTCAGCTTTCACATTTTCTCTGAGTTTCAGATTATAATTTCTCACCATGTAAAGAATATCCTTCATGTTCTGAGACAACTTACTTTTATTACACTTATTCTTTCTCCCATTATTCATACAATTCTTTTATACTTATTCTTTCATTATTCATACTTATTCTTTTTCCCATTATTCATACCAAGGCAAAAATTTGGGTTTAATTAGGTACTTTACTTGCCATCCACTGCCCCCCAGTTGTTTCCTATTTCCTTCTATCCCGCCGTAGAAACATATAATTTCTACTTTCTTAATGTGTTGAATGCATTCCTTTCTTATGATCCTCATTGTTTTTGCATTTCTAAAGGGCCTTATTTATTATTTTGGAATAGTGTATTCACCTTCATACTGAATTACTAGTTCAAGTTTCATGATTCCCCATCTTCTTCTATCAGGCAGAAAAGTTCTATGATGAAAACTTGGTTTTAGGGAACCCTAAATAAGCAAGGAAATTTTGAGAAAGAAGAACAGAGCTAAAAGTATCAAACTTCTTAATTTTAAACTATATTCAAAGTTATAGTAATCAAAATAATATATTAGCATAAGAACAAACATATATCAATGACACAAAATAGAGATTCCAGAAGTAAACCTGCACATATCCATCAATTAATTTATGACAAAGGAGCCAAAACTATACACTAAGGACAGGACAGTGTATTCAATAAGTGGAATTGTAAAAACTGGACAGCCACATGCAAAAAAGTGAGAAAGTAAACCCTAGATCTTACATTATACAAAATAATCAAATCAAAAAGCATTAACTTGAATTTGAGACCTGAAACCATAAAACTTCTAGTAGAAAACACGTGCAGTAAGTTCCCTGACATCAATTTTGGTGATAGTTTTTTGAATTTGACACCAAAAGAAATGGAGACAAAAGCAAAAATAATCAAGTGAGGCTACATTAAACTAAAAAAACTCCTGCACAACAAAGGAAACCCATTCAAAATGAGAAGTTCCACTTATAGGTAAGATTATATAGTATTTGTTTTTTTACTGCCTGGCATATTTCACTTGGTATAATGTTCTCCAGTTTCATCCACACTGCCACAAAGGGTATGACTTCCTTCTTTTTTTCTGCTGCATAATATTCCATTGTATAAATGTACCACAGTTTTTTGATCCACTCATTTACTGATGTGTACTTAGGCTGTTTCTATCACTTGGCTATTGTAAATAATGTTGCTATGAACATTGGGGTATATAGATTCTTTTGAACTGGTATTTCAGAATTCTTAGGGTATAATACCAACAGTGGAATCACTGGATCAAAAGGCAGTTCCATTTTTAGTTTTTTGAGGAAATTTCATACTGTTTTACACATTGGCTACACCAGTCTGCATTCCCACCAACAATGTACTAGGGTTCCCTTTTCTCCATAACCTCACCAGCACTTGTTGTTTGTTGATCTGCTAATGTTGGCCATACAAAGAAATGAGCAAAATAGAACCAGAGACATGGAACTAAGGACCAAAGTGACAGTGACCAGAGGGGAGGGGGCAGAGGCATATTTGGGGAAAGAAAGAGAAGGAAGAAATTGAGGGACATGAGTAGAGGACTCATGGGCATGGGCAATGGGATGGAGATTGACTGCGGGGTGAGTGGGGCAGGGAACAGCAAATGGGAAAATGGTGGAACATCTGTAATTGAATAACAATAAAAAATGAAAAGTTAACCTATGAAAGGGGAAGAAATATTTGCAAAAACATCTAATAAGGGATTAATATCCAAAGTATATAAAGAGCTCACAATATAATAGCTAAAAACAAAAATGGAAAACAACTCAATTAAAAAATGGACAAAAGATCCAAACAGACCTTGTTCCAAAGAAGGCATACAAAGAGCCAACAGGTACATGAAAGGGTGTTGAACAATAATCATCAGGGAATCCAAATCAAACCCACAGTGAAATAGTGCCTCATACATATCAGAATGACTATTATCAAAAAGACAAGAGATGTTGCATGTTGAAATGTATGGAGAAAAAGGAATCCTTGTACATTGTTAGCGGAAATGTAAATTTGTGCAACGATCATGAAAAATAGTATAGAGGATCCTCAAAAATTAAAAATAGAATTATCATATGACCCAACAATTCCACTATGGTTTTATATGGAGGAAATAAAAACAGTAACTCAAAAATATATCTACATCCACATGTTTAATGCAGCATTATTTATAACACCCATGACATTAAAACAATCTGTGTGCCTCAATGAATGAGTTGATAATGAAAATGTGATTATATATATAATATATACACACATACATATACATATACATGTATACATATAAATATATATGTACATACATACCATGGAATATTATTCACCCATAAAAAAGAGAGAAATCTTGCCATTTGTGACAACATGGATGGACTTGGATGGTATTATGTTCAGTGAAATAAATCAGACAGAAAAAAATGTTTGGGATCTCACTTACAAGTGCACTCTGAAAAAATACAAACAAACTCGTAGATACATAGAACAAATTAGTGATTGATAGAGGTTTGGGGGAGGCAAAATGAATAAGTGGGATGCAAAAATATAATATATAAACTTCCAGATATAAAATAAGTCTTAGGGATATAATGTATAGCAGGTGACTGCAGTGAATAATACCATATTGTATATTTCAAAGTTGCTAAGAGAGTACATCTTAAAAGTTGTCATTAAATGAAAAATTTTGTAACTATGTATGGTGATGGATGTTGACTAGATTTACTGTGGTGATTATTTTGCATTATCTACAGATATCAAATCTTTATGTTGTACATGTGAAACTGATATAATGTCAATTATATGTCAATTAAGAAAATATTTGTAAACAAAATGCGTAAAAATAAGTAACTCATCTAATTGCTGGGGGGATGCAGAGGCAATTTCTCTGACCTCTTGATCCAACTCTATTCCTAGTACAGACCAGAAATTCTCATTTTGGAATTCTTAGGTCTCTTTGAAATTAAAATTTGAAACCAATACTAAAAATTATTAGTACTAAATTCCAATAAGTATACAAATTAAAACACAAATTAGATAGAACATATTACTCTTCATGATCTAGCTTTACTTTATGCCCATACCTTGTCTTTACTACATAGCATATAGAGCCTTTGTTTTTAGTTTCATTTGTTTTGTCAGCTTAAAGTGTTTTCCTCCTGGGCTTCCTGGTTTACACTTACTAGAATTAATTAAAATTACTTGAAGGCTTTTTTCTTGGATCTATACTTGAGGATATTATACGTACAGCAACTCTTCTTCTCATTACTCTTTCTATGTAGTTATTTTTAAAATAGATTGATCAGAATTCTTGTTCAGTATCACATGCTATGCTATTCTGAGCTTTCACTGGAATTTTTAAAGTTCTTTCTGAAAAGAGCAAGATAATATGTCTTTCCTTATTCTTTAAGATTAAAAACCCTTGACCTGTTAGTTTCCCATAGATTTCTGGGGAATGAACTGAAATAAAAGAAAATAAGTTAATATGCAGAATAGTGAATGAGTGAAGTGGCACTTGAGTACAATACTTGTTTAAATATTTCCGTGGGTTTAACTGCATCCATTTCCTTCCCATGGATGAAGTGTTCAATCTTTCTTTCTATTCCAGTATCTTTAAAGCAAATACCATTTTTGTATTAGCTAATTTGAATTGGGTGCCTGCCACATACTTATAACTTTTTCACTTCTACACAAATAATTAACCCAAGTAATAATATATTTTTAGAAAGTTAGAAGTTTCCCTAGGTCCAATTCAAAGATCCTAACTTGGGCAACTCTATACTAGTAAGTCTATCCATCTTTCCTCTAGGGCCCCATAGTTCTTCATCAAAAGACATTTGTAGTTCAATCACAATTCATAACACGGTATATAATTTATCATCATTTCCCCCCATTCTCTGACCTTCAATTGGAAGGAATTGTGTTCTGTTTATCTTCATTTATCTAATTCAATTTATTTTATTGTTATTACTTAATGCTTAAATGTAGAACACAGTGGAGCAAGCTGAACTTACACGCTACTCTGAAGGTTATACCAGATTTCTGAAGTAAAAGAGAACATTAAAGGTCAAGTAGTTTTGTTCCCTAACCTATATAAACATTTATTCTTGAGAGCCCTGACAGCTGATAATACACTTCTATTTAAATACAGCATTGATTCATGAGATAGCTTGTTCAATCAATCAATAACTTGATGTAAATTGATGCATAATCTCAATGCCAATTTGTAATTACCATAATCTTTAAATTACTGTATCTTTATGTATCTTTAAATTATTGTGTTTATGAGGTAGGGTTGCCATAACAAAATACCATAGACAGGGTGGCAACATGTAATAATGAACAACCTGAGGAATTCTTTAGTAATAATGATATTGACAAAAGGGGCAGAAGCATAAAATAGAGTAAAAATAGCCTCTTCAACAAATGGTGTTGGGAGATCTGGATAGCTACATGCAAAAAAAAAAAAAAAAATGAAACTCAACCACCAGCCTACACCACGCACACAAATAAACTGAAGATGGATAAAGACTTAAATATAAGTCATGACACCATAAAAGCCCTAGAGGAGAACATAGGCAGGAAAATTTCAGATATTCCATGCAGCATTATTTTCAACAATATGTCCCCTATAGCAAGGGATATAAAGGAAAGAATAAACAAATGGGACTACATCAAATTAAAAAGCTTCTGCACAGCTAAAGAACACATCAACAAAATGAAAAGGTAACCGACCATATATGGGAAAACATATTTGCCAATGATACCTCAGACAAGGGTTTGATCCCTAAAATATATAAAGAACTCACATGACTCCACCTAGAAAGACAAACCAACCAATTAAGAAATGGGCAAAGGAATTGAACAGACACTTCTCCAAGGATGACATATGGAAGTCTGGAGACATATGAAAGGATTCTCAGCATCACTAGCCATCAGAGAGATCGGAATGACCACCATAAACAAATCAACAAACAATGAGTGCTGGCAAGGTTGTGGAGAAAATGGAACCCTAGTGCACTGTTGGTGGGAATGCAGACTGGTGCAGCCACTGTGGAAAACAGCATGGAATTTCCTCAGAAAATTAAAAATGAAATTTTCTTTTCTTATATTTTACTGATTATGCTATTACAGTTGTCCCATTTCTCCGCCATCATTCCCCTCCACCCTGCACACCCCCTCCCACCCACATTCCCTCCTTTAGTTCATGTCCACATGTTATAAGTTCTTTAGCTTCTACTTTTCCCACTCTATTCTTGCCCTCCCCCTGTCTATTTTCTACCCACCATCTGTGCTACTTATTCTCTGTACCTTTCCCCCTCTCTCCTCCTCCTATTCCCCTGTTGCTAACCCTCCATATGATCTCCATTTCTGTGTTTCTGTTTCTGTTCTAGTTGTTTGCTTAGTCTGCTTTGTTTTAGATGTGGTTGTTCCTTTTGACCCAGCAATTCCACTGCTGGCATTATACCCTAAGCATCTTGAAACACCAATTGAAAAGAACCCATGCAGTTCAATGATCATAGCAGCACTATTTACAATAGCCAAGTGCTAGAAACATACTAAGTGCCCATCAGTACATGAATGGACCAAAATACTGTGCCACAGAAAGAACGAAGGAACTCTTACCATTCACAACAGCATGGATGGAACTGGAGAGTGTTATGCTAAGTGAAATAAGCCGGGTGGTGAAAGACAAATACCATATGATGTCACCTTTAAGTGGAACCTAATCAACAAGACAAACAAGCAAGCAAAAATAGAACCAGAGACATGGAAATAAAGAACAAGCTGACAGTGACCAGAGGGGGAGGGGGTGAGGGAAAATTGGGGAAAGAAGAGGAAGTGTCAAGTCAAGGAACATGCATAAAGGACCCATGGACAAAGGCAGTTGGGAGTGGGGGAGTGATGCAGGATTGAAAGTGGAAGGTGGGAAGTGAGTAGGTCAGGGCCGAGTAATGGGGGGGGGGGCAACTGTAATTGAACAGCAATAAAAAAATGCTGCTATTATGTTCCAGTAAAAAAAAAAAAAAGAGGAATTTCTTATTCACCATCTACTTCACAATCTTGGCAGTCTCTGTGTCTCAGAGTTACAGACACCTGGAGCCTGGAAAACAAGTAGATGAAAGTACTAAAAGACTCCACCACGGCTCCATACCGCTCACTTGTTCACTTAGATAAATATTGCTCAGGTATGTAGTGTTCTCCTTTAGTTAGAAAAATGGGACTAGGGTGTAGCCAGATATATCTTTCTGAATATCTGTCTCTTAGGTATTCTTATAAAGAAAATGAAAATATTTTCAGAGATCAGGAAAATATGTATACTTCTGGTGATCTTCTGGCTGTTTTTAGATCAATAGGATACACTCACTGTACAATAAAGTAGTCAAGAATTTCTTTTCAACTTTTCTAGATATTTTCCAGGTATGGTGTGTTCCAATTAGCCCATATTATATGTATGTAAACATATAAGTTCAAGAGTTTTGGATGATCATATTTATTATAAGTTAGTTATATGTTGTCATTTTAAAAAGTTTAGAAATTGCTACAGCAGACAAAAATCAATACTTCGGTTGTTTTATTAAGGCAAGCATCCAAGTTATTTCTGAAAAAATATTCCTATATGCGTAGATAAACTAGGTTAACTGAGAGAAGAAAAAATAAACATTCATAATGATGCAAACGGTCATAATGCTGAATATATTCTATCTAAAAAATCAAGTGTAGGTTAACTCATCTATCTTTTCTAATACATATTTCTATAATTCTATTTGATCACATAATCTTATTTTTTTCTGAAGGGAAACCTAATAGCAATAAAAATTACCTAAATTAACCAATGTTTTTGAACTTATCTATAAGTACTTACACAATTTCAAGCCAATAGTAACTCCAAAATAAAATTTATTTTAATATAAAAGAGTAGATTTAATTAAATCATGAAAAGAGGTTTTATATTTTTAAACCATATTATTTATCTGTGGTTTAAACACTGCTTTCTGTAAACAGAACCTCTTGGGCATCAATAATATAATGGATAGTAGTCATTAGTATTAGCCTGTATTTATATGTGCTGACACGTTTTTCATGTCACTTGTAATCTGCTAGTATTTTGCAATGCATTGAAAACCTATTTAGTTAGAAAATTACACAGGCATAGAAAAGCAGATTATCATCTTTCTGGGTAACATTTATTTATAAAGCAAATTTCTTTAGCAGTATTTCTCATTTGATTAGTGCACTGTAAGAGTAGAAGTATAAATATTTAAGTACATTATGAGAAAAACATGGTAGGTCATTATTGGTAAGGCTTTTATTTTCATAATTAACTTCTCCTAAAAGGAATTGTTAACAAAAAATATTTAAAGGATGCAGGGAGGCTCAGGTTAATAGTTCATAGTACTTTCTGTTTTACCAAAAGAAACCAAATCTAAAGGATGTTGCTATATAAGAAAATCATACATTTGAAGTCATTAAAGCTATCTTACTTCATTAGCTTGGAAACTCTGACTAGAAAAAAAAATAGTGTCTAGTTCATTGAGAACAAGGAATTTTGAAACTGCAAAAATCAAAAGGTATATTTTGAAGAAAGATTACATATTAACATTCAAATAATATACACTGTAACAATTCAGAACTTTTTCTGTGGTTAGTATATATCATCTAATTTGCTCTTCACAATGATCCTCTGAAATCTTTGGTTTGAAAAACTGTGTGTGAGAAAAACATCAGAAAGACGATTAGTTACAGAGTTTTCTAAGAGCTAGTCCAGTGTTCTTTTCACTTACACCAGGATTAGAACTTCCACAGCCTCCCCTGAAAGGTGGTGGCTTTCCTTGGGTCCAATACCAAGAAAGAGAAATATAAATGTGAACAAAGACAGAATTTATGTTAGGAAATTAGAATGAACCAGACTATAAACCCAGAGACAATAAACTTGTTCCTTTAGCAATTTTAGTCTATTTTCTATGTATGACTGGTTTATAAACACAAAACACTTCTATCATTTTAAAGATCAGTAAAATGAGATAGATGAGCCTTTATATGTAGAAAAGTATTTTCTAGTTTTTTATAGCATTCTTGTTGTAAAACTCTAAAATTTGAAGTATAGTTCCCCTTTCTTATACAAGTAGGAAAAGTAAATACTATAGATGAAACATCCAGCCTTGGCTTCATGTAAATACTGTTACAAATCATCTCAAAAGCTCAAAAGGATTGGGGAAGACAGAGAACCACAAACTACTGAGTTGTTTTGATTTTGGTGTATGAAGCCCAAACCTTCAGAAATTCTTCAAAGTACTGGATTTCATTTATTTTTAAATCGAATATTTCTCTTTTTTATATGCTTTCTTAATTTAATTTTTAATAGATACTATATTATATTACATAGTTCAAAAAATCCAAATAATGTAAAAAAGATACTTATAAAAAAGCATCAGTCCTTTTCTTTCATGCTTTCTCTCCCCTTAGATGGCCACATTTATTACTTTTGTGCATCTTCTTCCAGAAGTTGTTTTTTTCCTATTCTTTTTTTTTAATTGTTGTTCAACTACAATTGACCTTATGCATATAGAAAGGTGCCACTCACTTTATTTTATCAAGCTCAAAGGAAGGAGTGAGCAATAAAGGAAATTTGAACTGTTAGTGGGGGGAGCAAACAAGTCCCAGACAGAGCTCAGCTGAAGCTTCCCGTTGAAACTTCCCACTGAAGTTACGTGAGGGGGTTGGTTCCTACTTCGAAGCAGGCTTCTACACGTACAGTGGGAAAGAAAAGAGAAAGATGCAATTTGTCAGAGAGCAAGCCAAAAGTTAGGCATGTCTTTGAGACTCTTGACTGGATGGTGAAAACCCTTAAAAATAACTAACCATTAATCAAAAAGAAAAAATAAATAATTGAGTATTTATGAATTTATTTGATCTTACCTATAAATCCAACAATGTTGTGAAAACTTGAAAAAAGTAAAGATTTTCAGGAATGTGAAAGATAGAACACAAACTTTAGTATCTAAGTTCCTTGGAGATCTATATCTATTTCTTATTTCTCCTACCTCTCCACAGTTTATTTGTGTTATATAGTTTATGTGTCAAAGGGTGATACTGAATGTCTAACTTGCAAAAGCATCCTGCGTAGCTTTTAGTTTTTCTAAAAACTAAAAAGCACCAGTCCATGCTCTTACACCTGGAGAGTTTAGTGAGGGTGTTCATTTGTCTTTATTTATTTATACAAGAAATCTTGATAGTCCATTTTATCTCTGTCTCCCTTTCTCTTTTAATATCCTTCATTATTTATGTGTTTATTTGTTTGTAGAAGAGACCTTAAAAAACACAACTCCACCACACTCTCTGGGTCCTCATTGTTGCTCTTTTATGTGGTTGACTTTCCTCTAATAACCAGAACATTTTTATGTATATCTAAGTTACATGTATTTAGCCTAAAATACATATCTGCATTAATGTTGATATGAATATGGATACCAATGTAGATATATTTTACAGTTATTCCTTCAATTTAACCAAGTAGTTTCTCCAAACTGCAAATTCTGAATTATATAAAAACATTGAATCATAAATGACTTACACCTTTCATTTTTATATCTTTAAATTATTTTAATGCACTATGTTTCAGATGAATAATAGCATTTTTGATAGGGCATGTTTCATTTTTTTAGTTACCTTTTACAGTCTGCCTATATTTATCCCACTCCTCAGCCCCTGGAAACCTCTTTCAAACTACCAGTTTCTATGAATCTGACTTAAACATTCATCAATGTCAGCAGCAGCATTTACATATATGTGATACCATATATAAGTGATACCATGTGGTATGTTTTTCTTCTGTATGGTTTATTTTACTTAGTAAGATATTTTTTAGGTTTATCCATGTAACAACAAAGAACACTTTTTGAGTATTAATTCATTGTATAGATCAGGGGTGTCGAACTCATTTTCACCAGGAGCCACATCAGCCTCACGGTTGCCTTCAAAGGGCTGAATGTAATTTTAGGACTGTATAAAGGTAACTACTCCTTAACAGTTAAGTGACAGCTCAGCATTGCTGCTGGGTAGAAACAAGGTGCCAGGCCAGCTTTGGCCCTCGGGCCTTGTGTTCACCACCTGTGGTATAGATGTATCACATTTTCTTGATTCATTCAACCATTGAGAGGCACTTAGGTTGTTTCCATACATTGACTATTGGTAATAATGTTGCTATGAACATGGGGGACAGATATCTCTTCAAGGTAATTATTTTTTTTTCCTTTAGGTATATGCCCAAAGAGAGATTGCTGGATTATGTGATGGTTGTATTTTTAATTTTTGTGGGACCTCATATAGTTTTCCCTAGGGACTGCATGAATTGCCGTTCCCACCTACAGGGTGCAAGGGCTTCTTCTCTCTCTATCCTTGCCAACACTTGTTACACTTGTTATTTCTGGCTTTGTTTTTATAACAGCCATTCTGACGTGTGTAAGATGATATTGCATTGTGGTTTTGATTTGCATTTCTCTGTTGATTCATGTTGTTGAGCATCTCTTCATGAACTTGTTGGCTATTTGTATGTCTTCTTTGGAAAGTGTCTATTTAAGTACTTTGCCCCTTTTTAAATTTAGTCGTGTTCTGAAATTGACTTGTAAGTTTTCCTTATATATTTTGGAAATTAACCCCATATCAGACATGGAGTTTGAAAATATTTTCTCACATTTCACAGGTTGCCTTTTCATTTTGTTGATGGGTTCCTTTGTTGAGTACAAGGTTCTTAGTTTGATGTAGCCTCAATTGTTGATTTTTGTTTTGTTTCTATTGCTTTATAGTCAACTCCAAAATATCACTGCCAAGACCAATGTTAAAGAGCTTAAATCTCTATGTTTTCTTCTACAAGTTTTCTGGTTTCAGTTCTTATGTTCAAATCTAACTGATTTTTAGTTGAGTTTTGTGTCTGTTGTATAAGAGGGGTTCATTTTTTTCTTTTGCATGTAAGTGTACAGTTTACTCAACACCATATGTTGAAGAGACTATCCTTTCCCCTCTTGACTCCTTTGTCAAAAATTAATTGATCATATGTGTGTGGGCTTATTTTTGTGCTCTATTCTGTTCCATTGGTCTACGTGTCTGTTTTTATGCCAATACCATATTGTTTTGTTCATATAGCTTTGTGATGTAGTTGAAATCAGGAAGTATGAAGCTGCCATATTTCTTCTTCTGTCCTATGATTACTTTGTTCTTATGGTTACACACATATTTTAGGATTTTGTTTCTATTTCTGTGTAAAATTATAATGAATTTTAATAGGGGTTCTATTGAATCTATAGGTTGCTTTCAGTAGTATGAATACTTTAACAATACTCATCCTTCCAATTAATTAATATGGAATATCTTTCCATTTATCTGTATCCTCTTTAATTTCATTCAGTACAGTTTTTAGTTTATAGACTTTTTACCCAATAGTTTACATTTGTTTCCTGGCATTTTATATTTCTGATATTGTTGTAAATCGTATTCTTTATTTAAATTCTATCTCTGGTAGTTTATTGCTTGTGTATATAAACATAATTTTGTATTTGATACTATATTCTGCAACTTTATTGAAAGAATTTATAGTTCTAACAACTGTTTGGTATAGCCTTTAGGGTTTCTAGGTACAAATCATGTCATCTGCAAATATAATCAATTTTATTTTATTTTTATGATTTAATTGCCTTTATTTCATTTGTATGTGAATTGCTCTAGCTAGGACGTCCAATACTATATTGAATAAAAATAATGAGAGCAGACATCATTGTCTTGTTTCTGATCTTAGAAAAAAAGCTTCAATTATTTCACCATTAAGAATGATGTCAGTTTTGTGCTTGTCTTTTTATGAGCTTAAGTATGTTGAGATACATTAGCTCTATATCCAGCTTGTTGGATGTTTTTATCAAGAATGGATGTTGAATTTTTTTCAAATTATTTTTCTTCTTCTATTAAAAATATAATGTGATTTTTATCTTTCATTTTTTAAAAAATGTATCATATTAACTGATTTGCAGATGTTGAACCAGTCTTATATCCCTGAAAGAAATCTTCCTAGATCATGATATATAACCATACTTTTTTATATTTGGAATTTTGTTTGCTAATATTTTGTTGAAGGTTTTTGTATTTATGTTCATCAGGGATGCTAGCCTATTATTTTCTTTTCTTATAGTATTCTTGACTGGATTAGTATCAGTGTAAAAACTGGCTTCATAAAATGAGTTTGGAAATATTCCCTACTCTTACTAGTTTTTTTTTTTTTTTTTTTAACAGTTTAAGAAGAATTGGCATTAGCTCTGCTTTAAATTCACCAGTGTGCCAGTGAGATATCTTATTCTTGATTTTGTTTGTTGGGAGATTTTTAATTACTGATTCAACATCCTTAATAGTGACTGATGTGATCAGATTTTGTATTTCTTTATGATTTAGTCTTGGTGGGTCATTAGTTTCCAAAAATTTATCTGTTTCAAGATCTGTTATGAATAACTGCATAATAGTCTCATATGATCATTTGTATTTTTATGGTATCCCTCTTTTATTTATTATTATATTCAAGACCTCTTTTTTTCCTTAGTAAGTCTATCTAATGGTTTGTCTATTTTATCTTAAACAAAAACAATTTTAATTTCACTGATCTTTTCCATTTCTTTAGCTTCTAATTTATTTCCACTTTGATCTTTGTTACTTCTTTTCTGTTGCTAATTTTGTGCTTAGTTTGTTCCTCTTTCTCTAGGCTCTTAAGGTGTAAAGTTATGTTGTTTATTTGAGATCTTTCTGTCACCTTAATATTGGCATGCATTGCTATAAATTTCCCTCTTAAAGCTGCTTTTGCTACATCTAAGGATTAATTGGACTTACGCTACACATCTGACCAGATGTAACTATTAGAAATACACAGTATATTCCATTCAACAGCAGTATAACACACCTTCTTCTCAACCACACTTTAAACATTCTCCAGGATAGGTCACATGCTAGGGCACAAAACAAGTCTTACAAAATTTTAAAAGATTAATATCTTATCAATCATATTTTCTGAACACCAGGTATACAACTAGAAATCAATTGCCAAAAAGAAAATGAAAATTTCATAAATATGTAGAGATTAAATGACATACTTTGGAATAATGGATCAAAGGGAAAATCAAAACAAAAATTTTAAAAATCTTGAGATTTTCATTTCTCAGTTACTTCTATGCATGTTGGAAATCTGTAGGAATTAAAGCTATAAAATAACTGTCTTTTTCTCCTCTTCATCTTTTGAAAACAACATAAAATGAATTTCCTCAACTCTGAGTAGCAAATCATAATTTATTTAACAATAAAAATGATATTATGAGCCCTTGTTGGTGTGACTCACAGGATTAAGTGCTGGCCTGTGAACCAAAGGGTCGCCAGTTAGATTCCCAGTCAGAACACATGCCTGGGTTGAGGGCCAGGTCCCTGGTGGGAGGTGCATGAGAGGCAACCACACATTGATTTTTCTCTCTCCCTTTTTCCCTCCCTCCCCCTCTCTCTAAAACCAATAAATAAAATCTTTAAAAAATGACATTATGAACAACAGTTGGCTTCATAGCATAACCAAATAAATTATCATATATATAGAATTTATAAATATCTATGGGAACTTAGCCACAATGTATAAAATAATTTTTAGCCAAAATATTTTCCAAACTACAAATTATATTTTTGGGAACACAACAAATACATTTATAAATGGAGCATGGTTTAACACTTATGACTGCAATAAATATTTTATATAGTTTTAGCTGCTTATAATCTATACTTTGACATAAAAATTTTTGTGATGTTCATAGTTTTACTTCAATTGTAAATGATTTTTACACAAGAAATAAATGGTATAAACATTCATATTTTGCAAGTAGATTATATCTCAATCATTATGAATTTTCTTTTTTAATAATTATTGTAACAAACATTATTCAATAAACCATAATAATCCCTCAATACTTACAGCAAATAAAATATATATAAACTAAATTAAAATACTTTTCTATTAAACTTTATATCAGAACAAAGGTCATTTTTTGATATTTAGAAATAACCTGGGATTCAAAAATATGTATGTTATAATTCCTGTCCTTAAATAATTAATTTAATAAACAATGGAAATTTTACTCAGTATATCCCTGTGTCATGTAACTGTAATTCTCGTTATATAAACTTGTGATCCCTGGTAGAAGCTATGTGTTTAATTTTATTTACTTAGATGCATATAATTTTCATATCATATAATATATTTTATATGTATATATTTTAGGGGTTCTGAATCTCTTCCTTATTAGACATAATGAACATAACAGATTCAGATTATTTTACAAAAAGAGCTCAAGCTGCTCGGAAAAAGCAAGTGAACTTTCTGGGAGAAAAACAATTCTTCCGACTACTGCACAAGGACACCAAGACTCTGCCACCTACACAAAGGCTGTGAGGGAGCACAGACAAGTTTTGTCAGACAGAAAATAGAGAAATCCATGTACTAAGTAACGGATCCTCAATGACTATAATGCATTCCTTAGGGGATAAGAATATATTTGTAGGAAGAAAACAAATCTTTCCATAGAGAAAGCACTTTCATGAGATGACTAGGTGGACATGGTTTTTTTTTTCTGCATCTGTCACTTGGCAAATGAAGATACCATCTTCAGAATGCCCTGTGTCATCTATTTCATACATATACGATGATGCTATTGCAAGTGCAGTCCCATCGTTACTGAAGGCAAGTGATATGATGCCGGTGGGGTATGATGGAATTGGTAGAGTCATTTTTTGTTAAATGAATCCCAAATATTTACAAACTACCTGTTTATAAGTACAACCTGTGGCAAATGTATTGTGGATGTTGTGAAAGAAAATGGCATTGACGGGTAAATCTCCTCAATATTATTTTCTTTTAGCCTGTGACACTTGAAGGCATACTTCTTCTGTACCTTAGGGTTTGGGTCCAAGTACTCAACTGCCACTCGGCCTTCAAAAGAGCTCAATACATAACCCTGCTTCTTTGGAAATAAATCCCCATATGCGGTGAGTCAGGTACTTCAGGCTGGACTCCCGGTGCTGCTGCATGTAGCCCATGTTCCGTAGGTCCTCCACTAACACTCCGCAGCCCGCAATGCCCACAATCAGCCTGTCTCCAGACACTGAAAAGTTATGCACCTGAGAGGAGCTCCCAGCATCACAAGGAGTTCTGGGGTGCCACAATTTAACTGTCTGATCCCAACTCCCAGTAACCATCACATTTACTTCTGGATAGTATTCAACATATCTGACAGGGGTATCATGTGTTACAATAAGATTTTCTTGATCAGTGTTCAAATTATGCATTTTCAATTGATGAACTAATCCCCCACTCCAGCCATGTGCTGGGTTGTAGAAGGCACGGTCCAGGACAGCGCGGGTGTGCTGGTCCTTGAGCCACATGGAGTTGGCTGGCTCATAGTAGAGTCACACTGACGTGTCCCAGGAGGAGACCAGCAGGAACTGGGAGGTGTTGGGGCTGAACTTAATCAAGGGGGTGCTGACCTCGGGTGGCTGGTTCAGCTTGAACTCGTTAGAACTGGTCATCGCGAGTCCCTTCAAAATCAAATTGATGCTGCTAGCCATTGCCTCACTCCACTCAGAGCACTCTATCTTTTATATGTATGTTATCAAATTCCATATAAAATTAATCCCATAGTGTAGGATTTATTTTTAAAAATCATAAAACAGAATTTAAGTTTAAAAATTGTAGCTTAAAATTGTTTTGCAATATTTCGTTACTGCTATGTCAAAGATCTAGGTACCAAACCCATGGTTTCTAAAACCAAACCCAGTGATTTGGCCTCCATTTTCTAATTAAAAGATTTGTCACTTTATTAAATAAGTTTTATGCACTATCATTCCCCAAAATATACTACACATGTAAATTAAATAATACTTAAAACTAGCCAAAAATTTTAGTCATCTCTAGAGTCTTTGTCTTTTTACTTTGACAAAATTACTACCTTAAGTAAACAAGTGGTCAATAATAATATATTTTCCTCCAATCTATTTATCATTATTGTTTTTATTATTATTATTACTTGGTAACAGGATTGTAGGAGTTCAGTGTCTACTGAAGCGCAGTTCCATTTAGTAAAGTGTGTACAGCACACACTATTTTCAAGCCTGTCAGCATATGGGTACTTTTGATTTTATGATGAATGGAGATAGCCCCATAGACATAAATCTTCAACAAAACAGCCATTGTCTTTCAGAGATCTGAAGAGCAACTGGAAGATTGTTTATATCAAAGACATCTATGTTTGTTGTTAATTATTATTTGCTACTCAATATTTTATGCTTTTACTATTCTCCAAAATGATAAATAGGAGGGAAATGCACTTTACATTTTTAAAACCCCACCTTAACTTTCTTTTTATGGAAACAGATGACACTAGTGATGGGTTTAAAAAAAAGAGCCTCTGTTTCCAAGGTAACCAATCTAAATTAATAGCAGCCCTACAGAACTTCATGTTCAGCATATAATGTAAAAGGTTCAATCTTTGGTTCAGAAATGATGGCCAAAATTGCTGTATTTTAGAATTGTTTTGAAAACATTTAAATTAAAAAATTTTTAGCTGAGAAATTTAATTTGGGTTAGTCAGTAGCATTTCTTTCTCTAAGAAAATTTTCTGATGAAATATCAGCTTAAGGCAGAAATACCAATGGTTTCTCTCAGTAATTTCATTCTATACACAGCAGAATATGTACTATGCATGTGATAACTCTCCAATAAAATATTCTGATGAACTAACACTAACCCATTGTCCCTAAAGAATTAGTGACCTTCTCTTACTCTCATGTAGTTATTCATTCTTTCATTTATTCTATTTATCATCTTTGTGTGTATATATGTATGCATCATCTACCATCTATCTTCTATCTATCTACCTATCATCTATCATCTATCACCTATCACCTATTTTCTTCCTGTAATGGCGGGAACACAGAAGTAGCAAGTGAATGGATCTGAGGTGTGATAACATGCATTTCTCATTCCAGAGTTTAAATTCTAGGCTTCATGCTACTATGTAATACAGAAGAGAGTGCAGAAGAGTTAATGATTGTAAGAATTTACAGAGAGGACAGGAATGACCCAATACACATGTTATTTATTGAGAGTATTGCAGAGGAAGGCTTTAAAATTTCTGGGAAAGATAATATTGAGTCACAATCTGAAAGAAAGATCAAATAGATTTTTTTAAAAGTGGGCAATTAGTTGGGACTATAAAAATAAAATGTTAGTAGTTTCCAAGGGTAATAATGGCCAAAACTAAACTTACATTTTATAGTTTACCTTTAATATGTTAATGAGGTTGTGTGTTAAAGCCTGTACAACTAAGAAAGAAGAGATTTGGTTCATTTTTACATACAGAAGATCATTTATATAACTGAGATATTTTCACAAAAACCTTTTAATGTCAACTATCTTAATCAGTAATAATTAATAAGGAACTGGTGAAAATAAAACATATTAATTTGGATGGAACACATTGAACAGATTTTCATTGAACTGTTCTGTAGGTTCCTGACATAAATGGGAAGGACCCATTGCACAACTATTTGTAAGGAGAAAGAAAGAGAGAAAAGTATGAAGAGCTAAATAGTTAATGCCTTGACTAGGTATAACTAACCAAATATAGTCTTATAATTCTGAAGTCAACATAATTGATTTGTGGTTCACTTTCTTTGGGTTAATAAGTCATATCAAAATGAACATTGATAAAATAAATTAAGTATCTAAATCCTAAAACCTAAGGAGGACAAAATATATTTTCTTGTCCATCAACCCATGGTTAGCATCCCTTTGGAATCATGAAAATAAATGTTTCTCTATACCCATAATATACAAAAAATTGAGTTTCACACTAAAATAACATTGGATTAGGAGAAAAAAATCTAAAATCCAAAATTTCCCTAGAGTTCTGCCAGCAGGGCCCATTACATACAAATTGTCCTAAAATGGGGCCCTTTAATTTCTAAAATCTCATTGCTGGAATACATGTAAAACACATTTAGAACAAATTCCTCTCTATAGTAAATAGCTTTAGGCAGAAAAAAAAACAAAATAATTATTTTAATGTCAAGGGGTTTTATTCATTTTTTATATATGGAAGATGGATAGTGGTTGGCATAAAATGATTATTTCCCCATAAGTATTCTACCTATAAATCAATATTCTCTAACCTGTTACAGATGCAAAATAGTTTAAGACTTGCTTTCTGCTTAGATATGAATTAGAAATACCATATGAATGATAATGCTAAAGTATAAATCTTATATAGACAGCTTAATTAATTAATTTCTTTATTAATTGGAAAACTGATGAATTACAATTTTCTGGTAAGGTGAGTCAGCCCATTTTTTATTTTGAATATTTCTTAATGTCAGAGACCTCTTACCTAAGTGAGATTGTACCTTAACAGGTACACTTTTGTACCTTAACAGGTAGACTTTTGACACTTTTTAAAGTTTTCCCTGGCAATCTTTTGAATACCATCCACTCTTTCAACTGCATTTTAAATCTTTGTCTTTCTGCCTGTATTTTATTTGCTCATGAAGACACACTTGAAACTTTGGTTAAGATACATTTCCTTCTAGGAACTTTGTCTCTTCCATTTATAGAAAAAGGAAGCTAAATTGCTTTATATTTTCTTAAGGATGAGTATTTTTTACCCACACATAGAAAGCTCTATGTTCATCACTAAAAAGTACGCAAAGGGAATAGCAAACAATTTGAAGAAACAATGTATGTGTAGATAACTAATAATACTGCATAGTAATTTGAATCAAATATGTATTTGTATTTATGTATTTGTTGATACAAATACATATTTGTGAATAACAGCAATGTGTGTTACATAAATTTAGAGCATAGACCAAGCCTTGCATAGGGAAACAAGAAGGGATTTATATAAGAAAAGCAGCTTAAAGAGATAAATCTTAAAGGTGGAGTATAAATCTCATAGTTAAACTTGTGACAGAGAGACAATTTGGGTGGAGGGTCATGTGTAAATGACCCATGGACAAGGACAACATAGGGGGAGGATTGAATGTGGGGGGTGGGCAGGGTAGGGGAGAGTGATGGGAAAAACGGGGATAGCTGTAATAGAATGATAATTTTTAAAAAATTATACTTCAGTCTTAACACTTAAGAATACTGAAATGGAAGACATATTATTTTAAACATGTATGTTATTCTTCAAGTCACAAAGAGGACATTTGTATGAGTTATCAAGGTTTTTGGTTAGCTTTAGAATGGCTACTATATTCTAAAAACTAATGGTTAGTTTTTCATCAATTGTGAGATTATTCCCCTTTCAAACCATTGTATTTAATTATTTGCTTTTCTGACACTTACAGGAAACCACACAGGGTATTTCTTTCTCCTACCGCATGTGTTACAGTGGTAAAGTAGTTAGAATGGATCAAATGGATACAATATACAATGTATTTTAATTATTAATCAAATTTGACCCTTTTCAGCATATGGAAGAATATATTTAACAATGCAAGTGGTAAAGAACCCTAAACGTTCTACTGTATAATTTAACTTCTAAAAATTTACTTTTACTATTTCTGAATATTATGCAGAGTAATTAAGTTGAAAACTTCATTTTAATTTCTTATGAAATATTTATGCATTGCTATCATGAAAACCCTGTATCTAATTTAAAGCTAATTATTAAATTTATTATTCATTATGTATTAATTATTAATAGACTTAGTAGATATTCAAATGGAAAAATATTTTTGAAAGGAAAAGACATGAAAATTATCAAAATTCAATTCAAGCTGAACATAGTAGCCTCCAATGAATAATGCTTTTGATGGAGAGGGGAGGGAGTGAATCAGTGAGTACTGAGCAAGATATAATTAAAATATTTAAGGGTTAGTAATAGTAATAATAGTATTAGAAATTTATTTTAATGACATAAAAACTAATTCTACAAAATATAGGTTGATTTGGAACATTTTAGATTAATTCATCCTTCTGTAATAAAACTGTTGATACATTTTGAAAAATGACAATATGTGTTGGCAAGAGTGTATTGTAGAACTAAAAATCTCATGAATTGCTGGTGGAACTATAAAATACTACCACTTTGAAGAATTCTTTAGCTGTTTCTTATAATATTAACTCTACATACAAGGTGATTTAGCATTTTTAATTCTAAGTATTTTGAAAAGAGAAATAACAATATACGTCCCCACAAAATCTTATACAGTGAAATTCCTAACACCCTAATTGTAAAAGTACCAAACTGGAAATTACTCAAATGTAAAATGCAGCACACAGATGATGTGTCATAGGACGGTACACTTGAAACCTATATAATTGTATTAACTGTTGTTACCACAATAAGTTTAATTAAAAACAGGTAAATGAAAAAACAAATTTTGAGCCCTGGCTGGTGTAGCTCAGTGGATTGAGCGTGGGCTGTGAACCGAAGGGTCGCAGTTGGATTCTCAGACAGGGCATATGCCTGGGTTGCGGGCCAGGTTCCCAGTGGGGCCAGTGGGGACCATGTGAGAGGCAACCACACATTGATGTTTCTTTACCTCTCTTTCTCCTTCCCTTCCCCCTTTCTAAAAATAAAGAAATAAAGTATTTTTAAAAAGAAAGAAAAAACAAATTTTGATATATGCATACAACGAACTACAACGCATCAACAAAAATACAGGCAAAAAGCTGAACAAATCTCATAAACACATTATTCTGAAAAAAAGGAGCTACCAGTGGTTCAAAGTAGGAGCAGGAGGTTCAGATTGACTATAACAGGCATGAGAGAACATTCTGAGTGACAGAAATATCCTACTTGTTTTGGTTGGTAGTTACATGGAGTTACATAGATATTAAGTTTTGAGAAAGAGGACATTTAGGTTCTGTGCATTTTATATTATATAAAGTATACAACTAAAACATACAATGAAAAACTTAATATGACTTCATTTCACACCAAAAAATATGTTCATTCTATATAGTAAAATATTTTTCAGATTAAACATACTTCTGAAAATTTCCTTGTAGAATCACTTTTTTGAAAAATGCAAAAAATATTAAGTTGGTTAATATTGTTTTCAATTACCATTTTGCTTTCAATAAGACCAATAACTGTGGTATAAAGTTAAAAGAAAAATATTGAAATACAGAGCTCTAATTTTTAATATATTAGATTTCATGAGTAAAATGGTTAATTTATAACTTTGCTCTATAATTTTTTTCTTGTCCAAAATGTATTTAGTCTTTTATCAGCCTATACTCAAATTTATTTGCCATAAAGTATTTCCTTTATTATAAATGTGACTACTTCAGAAAATCTCAATATGGTATAATAAGAACATTGGAGAAAAATAAATACAAATAAAATATGAATTGATGTAGCTGACTTCTCAAAGACAGGTGTTTTACTTCTTTAAAAAATCAGCTCTCCAAACTAGAAACACTATTGTATCTCTTATTATGCATAACATAAATCCAAAATAAAACCTGTATTAAATTACAGTGTGTAGAGAATCATGGAGGAGCACAGAGAGGGAAGCTTGACTTTCTCCCTAAGAGGGAAAGATATAGAAGGAAGCCAAGATGACCCTTGACTGACTCTTTTGTCAAGTATGATGTAGAATTTATGTTTATCTACTTTAATAGGGGAAATAAATTAGCAAATTAAGTCTCATGCTTTTTGTTTTTATGTACATAAATGCAATATTCTCTTATAGTACCTAAATTCAATGAGAAAATCAGCATCATATTTGCCATATTCCTCTGAGAAGTCTCTTTTGATTAAAAAAAAAATCCAGCTTTCAGTTTCAGCTTCTTTTCAAAATAAGGAGTCTATTGAAGATGCTTTCATAAAATAATGAAAGTTGATTGGATTTTACTACAGATCACCATTTATTTTCCACTGAAGATAATAAATGCAGGCACAATATGTATCTACTCCAAAGTCATAAAACTTGAGACTTTTTCAATTCTCCTCACCCCCAGGAGAGCTAGTCAATCATGCAATTTCAATAGGCCTTGGGCCTTCACGATGATAATTAATAATGACACTTATATGGCACTTAGTTTATTATGTTCAGTACTAACCCCTTTAAAATTGTTAACTGATTTGTTTTCTAACATTCCTAGACATAAGTTATTATTATTATCATACATGTTTAATAACCTTCCCAAGGTCATCTAATTAGTGACGGAAACAGGCTTGCAACCTATGCTGACAAGCTCCATGCTCCACACTCAATTTCTAGTTCTCTATTGTGTTGTTCATGGAAAGTAGTGCATGTAATAAGTGAATTTGTTTGGCTTTAACTTAAGAGTTATGGAATATTAGAATAATGTTTTTACTAAACTCTGCTCTCATTGTACATTCATGCACTATACAGCAAAGTTTTGGTCAACAGTAGACCACATATATGACAGTGGTCACATGAGATAAAAATAGAGCTGAAAAATTCCTACTGCCTAGTGACACCAAGTAAATCATAATGTTATAATGCAATGCACGACTCATGTGTTTGTGGTGATGCTGCTGTAAACAAGTTAACTGTGCTTCCAGTCAAATAAAAAATATAGCATATATAATTAGGTACAGTGAATAGTACTTGGTAATGATAACAAATGACAATGTTACTAATTTATGGATTTATTATACTGTATTTTTATCATTATTTTAGAGTATACTCTTTCTACTTAAAAAAATGTTTGCTGTAAAACTCTACATGTTTTACACCATCAACAGTTTCATACATCTCATGTTTCCCAAGTCTCTCAGTTGCATCATTTTCTCTTGTGCTAATTTAATCTCGTATTGTTTTGTTCCTCTTGGTCCCTATGTATACAAAATCCACTGCTGATGTTGTCAGTAAGAGTCCACATTGAAAAAAAAGAGTCCACATTGAGTGATTGACTGAGAATTAAAATTAAAATGATTTAAGGATTACAAAGATGAAAATTTGTAATATTGCTTCCAGTCGGGCTTGTCCTATTCTACCATAGCTATAATCTCGAAGAACAAGTGATGAAGAAAGCTGTTACAGAATCTGCTTCACTGGAGGCAATGACACTAGCAAAAATGTAAAAAGGCCCTTATATCAGACAAGAAGAAATTTCTAATGATCTGGATTAACACGTGCTGGCAAGGATGTGGAGTAGAGAGAAGGGAACCCTAGTGCACTGTTGTTGGGAATGCAGAGTGGCTGGCGCAGCCACTCTGGAAAATGGTATGAAATTTCCTCACAAAATTAAAATGGATCCGCCTTTTGACCTAGTGATTTCACTTCTGGGAATATATCCAATGAATCCCAAAACACTAATTCAAAAGAATATATGCACCCTTATGTTCCCAGCAATGTTATTTACAATAGCCAAGAATTGGAAATAGCCTAAGTGTCCATCAAAGTTGAGTAGGTTTATCTAGATGAGTAGATTTAAAAAGCTGTGGTACATTTACACAGTGGAATACTATGCAGAAGTGAAAAGGAATGAATTCTTATGTTTTGTGATAGAATGGATAGAACTGGAGACTATTATGCTAAATGAAAACTAAGCCAAGCAATGAAAGACAAATACCATATAACCTCACTTAACTGGTATCCACTGAACAAAATAAACTAATGAGCAAAACAGAAACAGAAGCATAGATATAAGGAGCAGCCTGATAGCTGTAAGAGGGAGGGGAGAGGTAGGGACTGAAGGAAAGAAGGTGAAGGTGTTAGATGAAGAACATACATGTGTCACCCATGGACATGAACAGCACTGGGGATTGACTGCAGGAAGGGGAGTCTAGGGGAAGAGGGTAAAGAGGGAAAATTTAGGACGACTGTAATAGCATAAATAATAAAAATTTTATGATAAAACTTTTTTTTAAAGACCAGTCACAGAAGCCTGTCCCTCTCAGTACAATAATGAACACGGCCAAACCACAAAGCTGATTGTGATGTTGAAAGAAAACTCTGGACCTGACTATGGTGTTGAAATGATTATTAGCTCTGGGTGGTTTAAATAGTTCCAGAATAGTTATTTATTACATAATGTGAAAGTGAGTGTTAAGTCTGTGAGTGCTGAAATGAAGGCAGCTGGACAATTTTTGAAAACTTTAGATAAATTGATTGTGGAGGGAAATTACTCACTAGAGCAAATTGTCAATATGGACAAAACCTTCCTATTCTGGAAACAATGAAAAATCTTTAACACATAAGGAGGCCAAGTGAGTGCCATGTTTCAAGGTTTTTACTATCAAGATAACAGTTTTGTTTGGGGGCAATGCTTCAGACTACAAATTGGAACCTTTTTTGATCTGGCACAATGATAACTCCAGGGCCTTCAAGCATATTAATCAACACACATGCCAGTGTATTATAGGAGAAAGAATTCTTGGATGACCCAGCTGCTCTTCCAAGATGCCCTCTTGTATTTCTATGGCAATGGAATGATATACTCTTTAGAGAATAACAAAGCTTTCAAGATTTAGCTTATTGTTGATGATGCTCCCAGACATCATCTTTTTATTGGTGATCAAGGAGTTAACATAGCTTTTAAGGCTTACGAAGGAGTCCCTTTACCCAATGTTTTGCTGCATCTGTGGAAGACGATAATGCAATTCTGGAAGGACTGCATCAAAAACCTCACTTAGGCTTGGGATGATGCCACTGAGAAATGTATAAATGACATATAGAAGAAGACACTCAAGACGTTTGTCCGTGATGACATCAAAGGATTTGCCAAAGATAAGGCAGTGCAGAAATCAACAATGCTATAGCTGAAATGGCAGACAACTTTAACCTGGGTGTGGATATAGATAATATTGAGGACTTCCTAAAGGTAGTTACTGAAGAGTTGACTAAATATGAGTTGTTGGAACTGGAAGAGGAAAGCCTATGTGAAGGGGAGGTGAGAGAAAAAATAAAGGAAAAGAAAAAGAACCCCCAAGAAAATTCACAATGAAGGGTTTAGAAGAAGCTTTTTCAGACTTCAATAAGCTCCTTAAATGTTTGAAAACATGGACCCCAAACCAAAAGTTTATTACTAATAGAGAAAAATGTTCATGGTGCATTATCTTCTTATAGCAAATGCATGATTAAAAAAAAAAAAAAGAAGGAAAGAAACCAAGCAAACCGCCATGTATATTTTTCTGAATATAGTGTCACCTCTTCAAGAAAAGCATCCAGTAGGTCCTTCAAGGAGTATTTTAGTATTCCTGGAGGAATTCCCTTGCCTTTGACAAGACATATCAGTGGAAGACAGTGACACTGATGATCCTGACTCTTTGTTGGCCTAGGCTAATATATATGTTTTTGCCTTAGTTTTTAACAGAAAAAAAATTTTAAAGTAAAAAGAAATTAAAAATTAAAAAAATAAAAAGAGCATATAGAATAGAATATAAATATAGTTTTGTACAGCTGTACAATTATTTTTAGTTTTAAGCTAATTATTATAAAAAGTCAGTTACAAAATAAAAAAGCTTATAAAGTTCTAAAGTTACAGTAATCTAAAGTTTATAAATTTTTAAAGAAAAATGTAGTTTTATAAATTTAGTGTAGCCTAAGCACATTCTACAGTATCATTCAGTGATGCCATATGTGTTCACATTCATTCACCACTCATTCACTGACTCGCCCTGGGCAAATTTCAACCATGCAAGCTCCATTCGTGGTAAGGGTACCAATGCAGGTGCACCATTTTTATCTCTTATACTGTATTTTCATTACAGCTTTTCTATATTTAGATTCACAGTATTTATCATTGTCTTACAATTGCCTGGTATTCAGTACCATTGGTTTGGAGCCTAGGAGAAATAGGCTATACCACATAGCCTGAGCCTGTGATGGCTATACTCTGTGGTGTTCACACACAAAAAAAATCGCCCAAAGACACATATTTCTCAGAATGTATCCCCATCTTCAGGTGACACAGGACTGTATATGTTTAATCTCATGGCTTTCAAATATAATCAGGTAGGCTTGATCCAGAGCAATGGTCACTACTGATTTAGATAAAGATCTAAAACACATCCCTTTTTGTTGAGGCCACTTTCTCAGTTTTCACTGCCTCTCTGCACTTCCCTTTATTGAGTTCACTTTACCTGGTTCCATGCTGTTCATTCTTATTATTTAGGGTCTTTTGTTGTTGAATACAGTTTAGAAAACTTTTAATTTTTTTCTAGTATAGTTATTG
This sequence comes from Anoura caudifer, assembly GCA_004027475.1. Classification (NCBI taxonomy): domain Eukaryota; kingdom Metazoa; phylum Chordata; class Mammalia; order Chiroptera; family Phyllostomidae; genus Anoura; species Anoura caudifer. Next base: position 68,894 of record PVKU01003736.1, read on the forward strand.
ATATTTATTTATTTTTCTTTAAGATTGCAGAAATGTCTTCAAGAAATACTCTACTGGCTTATAAATACCCAGGGGGAAAGTACTTTCATCTAGTTTAGAATTTTTTCCAGTATCTAACATTCTGCCTAGTACATAATAATCCATCAATAAAAGATTTAATGTGAATCTATAAATAAATATATGATCAATTAATTATTTAAATGGTTTGCTGATCTTAGATTTAAGGTTGGCTGATAATAGTTAGCTGATTATTAAAAATCAGTGGTCTCCTTAAAAAATATTTGTTTTCAATCATACTCATCTGTCACTTTTTCGCTATTTCATACATAATCTAAAAATTCCCCAGAATTAACTCCCTGGCTGGCTTGATAAATTAATAGCTAAAAAATCTTGGAATAAGGTACATGTTTAGAGATTATGTTGTGCAGACTTTTGTTTAAACAGGATTTATGGAGATATGCTAGATTATAATAAACTATAATTTAAATGCTAATTTATTTTAATTATATTTTATTGATTTTGTTATTACAGTTCTCTCAATTTATCATTCTTTTCCACCCTCCACACAGCACCCCCCCCCCCACTCCATCAGGCAATCCCCAAAGCTATTGTTCATGTCCATGGGCCATGTGTATAAGTTCTTTAGCTACTCCATTTCCTATACAGTACTTTACATCCTCACGGCTATTCTGTAACTACCTATTTGCACTTCTTAATCCCCTCACTTCTTCATCCATCCCCACATACCCCCTCTGTCTTTGTTCTTTTTGTTTGCTTAGTTTGTTTTTTAGAATCAATTGTTGATAGATAAGTATTTATTCAATTTTACTGTTGATAGTTTGATTTTCTTTTTCTTAAATAAGTTCCACAGTTTTGATCTTCTTCTAAATAAGTCCCTTTAACATTTCATATAATAATAGTTTGAAGATGATGAACTCCTTTAGTTGTTTCTTGCCTGGGAAACTATCTGCCCTTTGATTCTGAATGATAGCTTTGCTGAGTAGAGCAATCTTGGCTGTAGGTCCCTGCTTTTCATGACTGAGTATTTCTTGCCAATCCCTTCTAGCCTACAAAATTTCTTCTGAGATATCAGCTGACAGTCTTATGGGAACTCCTCTGTAGGTAACTAACATCTTTTCTCTTGCTGCTTTTAAGGCCCTTTTTTGTATCTTTAACCTTTGGCATTTTAATTATGATGTATCTTGGAGTGGGCCTGTTTGCATCCATCTTATTTTGGACTCTGTTCTTCCTGGACATGAATATTTATTTTCTTTACCAAGTTAGGGAAATTTTCTTTCACTATTTTTTCAAGTAGATTTCTAATTTCCTGCTCTTTCTAGTCTGCTTCTGGAACCCCTATGATGCAAATCTTGGAATGCTTGAAGTTGTCTCAGAAACCCCTCATCTTTTTGGATTCTTTTTTCTTTTTGTTATTCTGATTGGTTGTTTTTTGCTTCCTAAGTTTCAAAATTATTGATTTAGTTCTCAACTTCATCAACTCTATTGTTGATTCTCTGTAAATTGTTCTTTATTTTAATTAGTGTATCCTTTGTTTCTAACTGGATCATTTTTATGCTGTTGAGGTCTTCACTGAGTTTCTTGAGCATCCTTATAACCAGTGTTTTGAACTGCACATCTGATAGATTGCTTATCTCCATTTTGTCTAGCTAATTTTTCTGGAGTTTTTATCTGTTCTTTCATTTGGGCCATGTTTTTATTTTTGTTTTTCCTGCTCACTTTGACAGCTTCTATGTCTTTGTTTCTATGTATTAGGTAGAGCTGCTATGACTCCCTGTCTTGGTAGCATGGCCTAACATAGTAAGAATCCTGTAGGGTCCAGTGGCACAGCCTCCCCTATCACCCAAGGTGGGTACTTGAAGTGTGCCCTTCATGTGGGCTGAGTATACCCTATTGTTGTAGTTGAGCCCTGATTGCTGTTGGCAGTTCAATGGGAGGGATTTAGTCAGGCCAGTAAGCTGCAAGGCCTGGCTGTAACCACTGACCATCTCCACTCTCCCTGGAGGATCAGCTCTCCAGGGGCAGAGTGGTGGTGCTCCAAAGTGGTCTGTAGCTGTCCAATGGGTGTGCAGGCTCTGGGGTTTCCCAAGTAATTCAGACCAAAGTCAACCCCCACCTCTGTTCTGCCCTTGGCCACCCTGCCTGAGCTACAAAGCAATTAGAGATAGCTCCTATATGTGCTGGGCTTTGAGAGTCCCAGGTGAAGCCAAGCTGTCTGATGCTAGTGCTTGGTCTGTGGCTCACTGAGGCCAGCTGTTTTTTGTTTGATAATATTTAGGAAGTTGTGAAGCATGAGCCAAGACCAGCCATACATATGGAAAAGTCTCTGTTAACAGTTTGGGTAGGCCTTTCAGTTGGGTGAAGCAGAGCCTCAAGGGATCTCCAGGGTGAGGCAAACTGTGTTCGGCAGGTTTTTGGAGTCCCAGATGTGGCCCTGGCCAGGTGGTTCTGTGAACAATGGCCTCTGCCTGACTTTTTTTTTATGGGAGAAAGCTGTCTCCCAGTTCCTGCCTTGAAGTCAGACACTTCAGTTCCTCCCTGTATGCCGCTGGTGCCTTTCTAGCTGCTGCTGCAGTGCTGGAGCTCAGAGTGAGTGAGTCTGAGTTAAGTCCTTATGCAGGTTCTTTAAGGGGAACTGCTTGGGACCCCAGAGTTTCTTAAGGCAACCCAGTCCCCACTGGTTTTTGCAGCCAGAACTTATGGGGGCTTATCCTCCTGGCACTGGAACCCTGGGCTGAGGTGCCTGGTGTGCTGCTGGAACTCCTCATTCCCAAGATATCCCTCCCAAATTTTTATCCACTACACATGGATGTAAGACCAGCCTGTTCCATGTCTCCACCCCTCCTACAAGTCTGGATGGATGTGGTTACTTTAGTGGTGTAGTTGTCACACTCATTCAACTCAATTTCTGACAGTTCTGAGTCATGGTTGTTTTATATTTTAGTTGTAATTTTGATGTGGTTGTGCAGGAAGGGAGCTGTGTTTACCCACACTAACGTCTTGACTGGAAGTTTTAAACACTAATTTATACATGCACACCATGAAATGACACCCACAACCGACATTACACAGGCTTTTTTTGACAATATAAAAATATTAGTAAATATCTATCTCAATTCTGTATCCCATTGGATTATTCTGTAGTTAGCTGTGTATGATTACTCCTACTTTTCATTACCTGCATTAAAGTCATTTCTTGTCTGTGACAAGTTTGTGTGTGTTTCCTCATGTAAAACATTTAAAGGAGAGTGAGGATAAATAGCACATACATGTATACCACGCATCAGAAGTTTGGTCAAGAATAATTTCTTCCTTTAAAAATGTGTGTTTTAAATATTAACCTAATACTACATTGGTTTGTGATCTATATTAATTTATTTTATTTTATATGCTTATCTTATTTTTATAGAAACTCTGATACCAGTAATTATTTTGGTCCATTTTAGAATGTTTTAATTTTGAGATTTCAGAAGGAAATTGTACATTCCCATTGAAGGCCAATTAGGACAAAATTTAACACTTTTTCACTCAAAAGTAGAACATTTTAAAAAACTTACTTTGAAAAAGATGTAACATATCAGCACATTATCTATACTTTTTTACATTAAATCATGAATTAGATACAAGAAATCCTCCATCTTATAATAAAAATGAGAGAAATGACCACAAAATTTGACTAATTTCTACATGTAATTGAAACCAATAAATTAAGGCAATTTTCTCAACTATTATGTCACTAATAGTAAATAAAAGAACTAATGAATATATTTAAAAATCTATATCAGGGAATATAAAATTTTTTAGCTATTTCTTCAATAACAAACTCCAATATATTAGGTATCGCCAAAGGGTAGAAAATTTAATATGATTAAATTCTAATGGACAAAACTTATATACTTATGCATACACTGACACTCCATAGAAAATATCCAAATGCATTTAATGTAAATATAATATAAAAAGCATCCAATTGATATATCTGTTTCCTGACAAACTGATTTTCACCTATCTTTGTTGCTGTTCTCCCTATTGTTATTGCCAACACAAATATAAACAAGATTCTTAGTTCTTGGTGAATCTTCTACTTCTTATTCTCAACATATTATCCTAATCCTTTCTTTGTAACTTTTGTTATTTTCTGAAACCAACTGTGATAGGAGATACAGCACTTTGGATTCAGGTGAGGAAGAGATTAACTGGAGTGCACAGAAAGCTTTCATGTGGATAATCTGAGAGAGTTCGAGTGTGGGACCAGGAAACAAAGATATCATACCTAAATGCGATTGTGATGCTCATATTTAAAGTTAATCTGATTGCTGCCGTGTATTTAAACCGAAGCAAAGGCTTTTATTTGTTCAACACATTTATTATAAATGGCTTTGAGGAAGTTTGCTTATCAAGTGAGTGTCTAAAAGTTTTACTTCCTTTAAATATACTGGCAAAATAAAGACTAAATTTAAGAGAAATTGCACAGGGCTATTAGGAAGGTATATTTGAGTGTAAACAAAGGATGAATTAAGTAAAAGGGCTTTATTTTCAATACAGGAAGGATTCTAGATGTTTTCTCTATGTTTTATCATCTAAAGCAGTAGGAAATTCTAAACTAAGACAAATGAATGAAGATTTTTTAATAATAAAATTTTCTGTAAATGAATGTTATTCTTAGTGTATGAGTATGCTCTGCATTCATATTAGGTTACCTAAAATAACATAAAATTAGAAAACATGTTGTAGTAAATTATGAATTTGGTAGAAGGAATGTACAAAGATGGCAAATAAATGTGGGCCCTTAATACAGAAAGATGAGGTAGTAGCCCTCATTTTAGAATGATGTGATAACAAATGCAGAAACAATAATAAGAATAATAAAAATAATAATTCTTCTTTAAGAATCACTAATAATGTGCCAGAAAATTGCTTGCTTCATGTACATTAAATTACTTTTAGTTTTCTGATTTGTTGAGATATAGCTGACATAAAACGTATTATTTTAAGGTGTAAAACTTTATGATTTGTGTGTGTGTGTGTGTTTGTGTATGTGTGGAGAAAGACGTAGAGAGTCTGTCCATAAATTATCCAGCCACATACTATGACAAATAGAGATATTTATTGAAGAAGATACAAGAAACATTGTACAAAGGAGAATTACACCTCAGTCCCCTTCAAATTAGGCACCTTGGGACCTCACACAGTTCTCCCAATTGCCATTAGCTGCCCTGTTGTATTTTTCTGAATCTCCTCAATAGTCTGAAAACTCTTCCCTTTCAAAGGTGATTTTAGTTTTGGGAAAATCCAAAAGTCTCAGGGCACCAAATCTGGCCTATTAGGGGCTGAGTCACCTGGACAATTTAATATTTAGTCAAAATCTCTGCATGAGATGTGATACATGAGCGAGCACTTTGACATGATGAAGTTGCTAATCACCAGTTGCCTGTAGCTGCAGCCTTCTGAATCATCCAAATAAACTCCTCAGAAGAATGTTCAAGCTTAACACAATATTTGATGCAGATTTGCTGTTCTGCTTAGTCCTTTTGAATGCTGTCATTTTGAATAAGACAGCCACACAGTGCACACACTCACTCAATGGCATCTACTACCTTTACTGACTAGAACAATGAAGTCATCATTATTCACACATGTATGTTTCAGTCCACTCTCCTTAGCTGCCATGTTACATCAATATCACATAAACCATTCTCATATTAACAATGATTGGACTTTTTTGGGATTTAGTATATAAATATAAATTATTGCACAATAAATTTAGTTAATGACCATCACCTTGTATAGTTACAATTTTTTTCTCTATAGACACCCTCTTGTGTAGGTTTCCTTGTCCCTAGCATAACTCAACCCTCCAAAATCACCACCCTTATCTGAAAACTTGCCTGCAGATGAGCTGAGATGTTACAGGCTGATGGTATGTGCATGATGGTGGAGGCACTAACCAGCACATGTCATTCTCTCTCATTCTATTCCAAAAGAATTTACTTCCTAAAGTCAGGCCCTTGTTCTGATACTTCAGAAATATCCTTGAGATTATACACACACACACACACACACACATTATATATGCATTACATATATATGCACATATACATACATATATACATGCATGCATGTATGTATATAACATTACATATATGTGTGACACATATATGTATTTACATTACTATTAAAGTTCAGAGAATACAAATTAAACATCTTTTTTTTTTCAGCCATCCTACAGCTCCCTCTCCTTTTACAACCACCAGCTTGTTTTCTGTACCTATGGATTGATTTCTATTTTGTTTTGTTCATTTTTTGTCTTCTAAGATTCTATGTATAAGTCAAGTTATACAGTATTTGTTTTCCTCTGTCTGAGTTAGTTCATTTATCATAATACCCTGTAAGTCCAGTTTATGCATGTGTGATGAGAACTTTAATGATATACTCAGCAACTTTCTAATATGCAATGCAGTATGGTTAACTATAATAACCATCCTGTACATTACATCCCTAGACCTTATTTATAACAGGAAGTATCTTTTGACCACCTTCACCCATTTCCCCTATTTATCCACCTCTAGCAAATACCAATATGTTTTTTGTTTGTTTCCGTGAGATTTTTTTTAAGAATTCATATGTAAGTTAGATTATACAGTGTCTGTTCGACTATTTTACTTAGCATAATGCCCTAAGGTACATCCAGGTAATTACAAATGGCAGGATTTCTTCCCTATTTATATATACATATCACATTTCCTTTATCCATTCATTTGTTGATAGCCACTTGTTTTTTCCACATCTTGATTTTTTTAAATAAACCTGCAATGTACAAGATGGTACACATATATATCTTTAACGTAGTGATTGTATTTCCTTTGGTTATATACCCAGAAGTAGAAATGCTGGCTCATACTTGAGTTCTACTTTTAATTTTTTGAGGAACCTCCATACTGTTTTTCATAGTGGCTGCACCAATTTACATTCCTACCAACAGAGCACAAGGGTTCCCTTTTCTCAACATTCTCACCAACATTCATTTCTTATCCTTTTTGATAATAACTATCTAACAGATGTGACATAATATCTCATTGTGTTTTGATTTGCATTTCTCTGATGATAGGTGATGTTGAGCACCTTTTTATATACTATTGTCCATCTTTAAGCCTTCTTTGGAAAAATGTGAAAAATGTTTATTCAGATCCTCTGCCTCATTTTTTAATCAATTTTTTATGTTGAGTTACATGTAAGTCTACATGTTTTATATATCAATGTTTATCAGATATATGACTCACAAATACATTCTCATAATCTATACCATTATTTCATTTTGTTGAAGGATGCCTTTGTTGTGTGAAGCTGTTTTGTTTGACATAGCCTTACATGTTTATTTTTGCTTTTGTTGCCATTGCATTTGCTGTCAAATCCAAAAAATCATTGCTAAGACCAATGTCAAAAAGCTTACTGCCTATTTTCTTCTAGAAGTTTTATAGTTTCAGGTCTTATGTTCAAACCTTTAATTCTTTTTGAGTTGATTTTTGTATGTAGTGTAAAATATGGATACAGTTTCACTCATTTGCATGTTGCCGTCCATTACCCCAACAATATTTATTGAAGAGACTATATTTTTCTCATTGTATATTCTTTGCTGTTTTGGAGGATGCAACTATTTTTAACCTTCAAAATAATCTAAAAGGTAGTAATATCTTCACCCTCATCTTTAAAATGAAGAAACATAGGTATAGAGATTTTAACTAACATGCTTAAGATTATGACTACAGAAGAAAAAATAGTGGAGTAAGGCTTTGAGCCCAAGAAGTTTGTTGCCAGGTTAATTCTTACCACTATGATGCTTTGATTCCCATTCTTTGGCTCCATAATTTCTTAATGAAGTGTTCTTGCTTTTTAATTAGGCAGATTTTTTCTACCTTCATGAAAATCACAGCCATATGGATCTATCTAGCTAGGACCTCAACTTCCTAGCCTCTGTAACTTCCATTCTACCCTATTACTGTTACTGTAAGTTACAGTAACAGTAAGTCAACTAATATTTTTAGATTCCACATATTTTAAAATCAAACAATATTTGTCTTTCTGCATCTGACTTATTTCACTTAGAGCCATATAATCCACCATGTTCTTATAAATGGAAATGGTGGGTATGAAAGGGAATGGATATGTTAATTAGTTGGCTGGTGGTAATTATTTCACAAAGTATAACCACATCACAACATTACATTGTATACCTTAAATATATCAGTTTTATTTGTCAAAAATAAATGAATACAAAATAGAAAGAAAATATGCCAAGTAAACAAATGTAATTGAATCAAAACAAAAATAATCACATGATGTAAGAAAATACTTCTTAGCCTTTAGGTGGGAAAACAAAGAAAAAACAGATACAAACACACACACACACACATACACACATGCATGCACACCTTCCTAAGGAAACTGCAAGACCCAAAAAGCATAAATGGAAAGAATGACAAAAATGATTACCTAAAAACTGAAACCTTCTATAAGACAAAAGGCTCAATAATCAAAATTAAAATGTAGTTGTAGGATGAAATAAATTAATTTTAATAATGATTAATATAACTTTCAAATAATCTAATTGAAATTGAACATTTTAATAATTATTATATTCCCAAAATGGGCGATAAACATATAAGGAGTTACTTACCAGTATGACGGTATGAATGGACATCTCCTTGCATACATAATTAGGCAAAAAGCAAATGCAGCAATGAAATAGAAGTTAATTAAATGTATTAGATGAACAAAAGTAAATCACTAGAAGAAGAAAGTGAAATACACATATTCTAAATTTTTAGATTGGGATGTAATTCATGATAATTACTTTTAGGAATGGCTAGAGAGACAAGCAAATTCTGAATCATTAGTTCTGTTTCTCTCAGTATCAAATGTAGTGTGAGAAGAAATGAATTTCCCAATGTTGCCTTTAAGGAATGAAAGAAGGGGGATATGAGCAAAAGAATGCAGGCCTCTAGATGCTGAAAATGGCAAAGGAAAGATTTTCCCCTAGATCTTCCAGAAAGGTAAACAGCCCCATTAATACCTTGATTTTTGTCTAGTGTCACCCATGTTGGACTTCTGACAGAGAACAGTGCAATGAAATGAGTGTTGCTTAGTTCTAAAACTGGTAATTCCTTATAGCAGTGATAGAAAATGAACATACCTGGATATAGAAAATTGGAAGTATATATAACAAACTTAATTTTTGTTCTATATGGGAGCTGGAATGATGGAAAAGTGTTAGCAGAGGAGGCTATCCTTTATTATTTGAATAATAAAGACAGACATAAATCAGAATAGAAACAGAAAACAGTAAAATGTAAAATTAAAAGAACACACACAGTCATTAACATGATTCAGCTAATGTGCAGTTTGAAATGGGAAAATGATGTAATATTATGTTAGTTCATATAACATTTTTCTTCACAACTTAATATTTTGTGTCACTGAAACTGCAGCTGAATGTGCAGACCAAAGAGGAATACAGTAATAGAAATGTTGCACTAGGTATTTTTCTTTTGTCTGATAAGACCATCTAATTGGGCTTGGACATACTTCCAGATTTTGTGAACTATGGATGTCCATGTCCCTTCAGTGAATAATTTCCTCATCTAATGATTTAGGGAACATGTACATCATTTTCTTCTCATAGTGACTACATTAAATATATGGAAAATATGCTTTAAAATTTATCAACTTTATAATCATGTTTTAAAATTATCAGTTCATAATCAAGCTTTTTTATCACAAGGAACATAAGAGAATTAACAAAATTAATCTCTTCCTCTCACATACAACCCCAACCAAATCTAAATTCCTACTGGCAAGTCTTGGAAACTTAGCAAGACTCAAGCCTGAGATCTTTGATTCCCATAACAGTTCCAGCTGGCCCCAAACACTTGAAACACATTTGTTTGCCTCATAGGGGATTGAATCTATAAAATTTTTCAGGCATTCATCTGTTTTCCTTCCCAATTTTTGAAATGAAAATGATTAATCCTTGATTCCTCTGGAAGACATGTGCAGAAAAATGAAACTAGACTACCTTCTTATACTACACAGAAGAATAAATTCAAAATGGATTAAAGACTTAAATGTCAGACTCAAAACAAAAATCCTAGAAAAAACATAGACAGTAAAATGGGTGTCAAACTCTGGGAGAGGGAGGTTGGGGCAGTAGAGGTAGAAGAGATTATAAGGGTGACAAATATAATGGAAAAATACAATAAAAATAAGCTATTAAAATAATAAATACAATAGAAATAGTAAATAAAAATTATTTTCCCCTACCTTCATTAGTTTTTCTGAAAAGTATGTAAGATGAAAGCAGAATTGTTAAACAAAAATATAAATAAAAAAGACTAGCAGTGCATTCCCCATAGGCATTACATATTAAATGTTGAATCTTCTTCCATTTCTGGAGCTTCCTTCCGTCCATGCAGTGCAAACACTACAAAAGATTACAATTCCATTTCCTTATACCTGTGGACTTCTCACCCACCCATAAGCCAAAATACTGTTTATGAGTCATGAGTGTTTTTTTTTAACTTACCTGATGTCACTATGTGGAGTTCTGTAAGAACACCAATGAAGGAAAAATTAAAGATCACAAGTTAGAATTCTATAGAGCACCTAAACTCCTTGTTTAAAACATCAACAACAAATCTCAGTGTTGTTTATTTTCTATTGATTAAAGAGAAGAAGTATGTTGCACCATTTGAATTTTCAGAACAAGGTATTTATTTCAGGAACATTTAATCCTTTTTACCCTGTTGTACTTTAAAAAAATGATGTAGACTTTTTATCTAGTACTATATTATTTGTTTTTAGTTTGCTACTTTTGTCTGAAACACATCTCCTAAGATTGCAAGATACCAGTGTCTTCCTCCCCCTATTACCTGATCTCTTTTTAATGTTTTGTTCAGAATTTATGCATGAGATTTATATTTCTAATTTAGTAAAATATGAATAGTTTTATCCTTTTTTTCTCTTTCAGAAATTACCCCAATTGTCACAGTGAGAAATTAGAAAGGAAATTTATTTTTATAAAAATTCAGTATATGTCTGTAACCTCAAACCATAATATAGAAAAGAAAGGCTGCTAAGAAATATCAATGTAGGATATGAGACAATGTCAGGAGAAGTCTAAGGACATGGAACTTCACAATAAGGAGTTCATGAGAGAAATAGAGATAGAAAAGAAAGAGAAAAAAACAAAAACTTTGCAGCAGTAATGAGTAGCAAGAGTAAAAATAAAGAAATTATCTTTCATGAATTAGCAGAATTTTCAACCAGAATTTCTTCTCCTAAATTTTTATTATTCCATTGATTTTTAAAATAATCTCATAAATACTGGTTCTGGCTATTTTACTGTAGGTTTATTTTTAATAACTTATTAATGTTTGTGCATAGTTATGAATTCTTGTTCATGTTGTCTGTTTTCTAATACTAATATTAATGTGTGATGTATGGCAATATGGGATGGTGTTATGTTGTAGAGTCTAACTTAGTTTGAGAATTCCAAATTACTGGAAGAAAATATTGTGTTACTTTTAGCAAAAGGCCTGTGGAATTTTTCCTCTGTATAATCTTAGTCATCCATTTATTCACTTGTTTTATTGCTTCCTAGATTGCACATGTGCATTCACATACACATATACATGGGAGGACCCACAAAAATTCAAAATTATCTAGTACTACAGGCATCCTCCACTAGGTTAGTGTTCTAGGAACACATCTGTATCAGTGTACTAGCTGGGGTTGTTGTGAGAGGCTGCATTCTGCTTCAATGAATGTTTTTTGAGATTCTTTCAATGTGTTTGCCCATTTTGTGATGACCGATTGACATGCACAACTGCCTACATCACACTGGGTGTTCAGCAGTGGGAAAAACATCTCAATAGATGTATTTCATCAAATGGAGAGTTCTTTGAAGGTGACCGAAGTTTAAACATATAAGAATACAGTTTTTAATAAATACATTCCATTATTTTGGTGGGATTCCCATTGTGCACACACTGCAATGTGTGAGTCTTGTGAAAATATTGGCAGAGACTGGTTTGGGCTTTTTTGTCAAGAACTTTAGATGTTTTAGTTGTTCTAGAATACTTTGAGATTTTAGAATAGTTTGGATATTAAAAGCTCACATTATATTTCTCATAACCTATGAATAATATACACTTAAAATTCATGTCTGTGTGTGGTATTGGCCTAGAGATTTTTATTTTTAGGGGGTTGCTCAAAGTTGTCAATATTGATCCACAGCACCACATACTATATGATTATAGTACCATATATATCTATGATACTATATGACATATATTGTTTTGCTGATATTCTTTATTTCTACACAGTATCCATAACAAAGAAGTTCTTGGATTCTAAATAAAATGGCAGATAGCAACCTATGTAATTTCTAAGCAGTCTTTCCCTTCTTTGAGATCTGCTCTATTTCTTCCAAGCCTTGTCCACCCTTCAGCTTTTGAGTTAGACCTTCTCAGTAGGGTCCTTCAGAACTTCTCCAACCTATTTCCTACACCTTTAACTGTATCATAAAATATATACTATATATTGTCATGTATTAAACTCTTAAATATCCAATAAATTGTAGAAGTTTAATTGCTATTTATCAGCTATTATGCAGTTTGTGGTATGAGACTGGGTCTACATCCTGTCTTCAGAGTAAATGAAATGCTCTACTCTAATGAGCTGTGTCCTAATACTCTCATCTTTCCTGAAGATCAGCCATCAAGTATTTATTATAGTATTGCTGTGGACAATTTCTTCCTCTAGAAGTATCTGCATAAAGTCTTCTTATTCTTCAACCTGTACAGTTGAAATTACCTGTGCAATACTTTGCAAGTCTATCATTCTCTTTAATAAAAGCTCTGTTTGTCTTCTGTGATCTCTAACAGAGTCCATTATTTTTTATCTTAAATATGAATAAAGTTGTTTTAATGACTTTTGCAGAGTCAATTTCTCACTGACACCTGGACTAAAACTCACTCTTCCAATCTTAGACAACCATTAAAGTTGTATAAAGTTTTATATCTGCTCAAAGTAGGTAATACCCTATTCTTGTATAAATTGAAATGGAATTCTCTTGAATATTATATGGATTTACTGTGGCATTCATATTTATTGTTTATGACAATAACAACATGACCATAAAAAAAGACTGTTCCAATAAATATGGAAATCTTAGAGTAGCATGACTATGTTTATAAAAGAAATTTCTATATGTATCTTCTAAGAAAAAGAGCATGTGATGACTACATATTTTTTGTTATTTACTATATTGCCACAGTTTCGGGTAACCTGAAACAAAACAAATAAATAATTAAATTAGTGATAAGACAAACAAAATTAGATAAATGCATTTTAGAGCCTAACACTAATAGAGCATATTAGTTATATACTTGCTATCTGTGAGATTTAATTACAAATCCTTTTTAGAAGTTGACTCTTTTAACTCTCAGAGCAACTATAGAAAGTAGATACTACTACTAACTCTATTTCACAAATGAACTGAGGGCATTGAAAAAGAAGTAATTTACTCATTTCCACATATCTAGTATGTGGTGGGGGTAATATCGGAACGCGGAATTTTTAACTCCTGAGCTCACATTTTTCAATCACTACATAATAGGATTGTTCATGATAAAATCATTACCTTGAAGGTTTTTGGAATTTGGAGGCAAACAAAAACCATGGTTATTTTGTACTATGAGTGTTAAATGATCTGTGTTTCATAAGTGTAGACAGTGTGCTTGTGCCCCAACAAAGAAGTACATCAACACTATCATTTTGTGGTCCCTGCACATTTCTTGTTTTACATGTTTCAACATTAGATGCATCACATAATACAGATACTTCCATTCCATCATGTATATTCCAATTATCCTGTAGCTACTCAGTGAAATAAAACTAATTTGAGAATACTCCACCTAATTAGCAGTTTTTGCCCTGATGCCATACACAGTAAGTGATGTTGCCATTGATTCTAAACTATAAATATTGAAAACTGTGATTATCTCCCAAGCAGTAATATATATTTAATATATATGTAAATGAACTCTGTGTAAACCATGCTGTGTTGATCTTGTTTCTCTCCCTGATGTGCAAAGGCTGGCTCTGATTATAAGCATCCCTAGGATGTCTGAGTTGCCCCAATCCCCTCTCCCTAGTAATTCCTCTGCTCATTAAAGATCTCTCTAAAGGTTTTCAACAATTCTTATAGGTATTCATAGACATCTGAGCTACTAAAAGGCCTCCTCAGCTACATATAGTGTGACTATTTCACTGTTAGGAGAGGAAAAATAGTAAGCCACAGGGCTGCATTTCTTAGCTGTAGGATTTCTCCACATTTAACACCTAAGCCACATGGTAACACTTGTTATTTGTACAAGAAGAACAGGGAATCATCTATATCTCTGTTTCTAAATTAAATTTAGAGCATCAGGCATTATTGTAAAAGCATTTTCCTTTTGATTCACTTGGGAAAGTCTTATTCACAAGGACAAGGAAAGATCCAGGGAATGTGTGTGCTTGCAAGACCCCTTTCACCTGCTCTGTATCCATATCACTGGGTTCATTATCCTTTCTTGTAGATGAAGGACAAGTTGAATTACAATCTCAAGGCTAAAAAAAGCCAATCAAACATTTCTTTGCCAATTATGTGCATTATTATGTGTAGTCAGATAAGTACAATTTTATATGCAAAATGGGTTATTTCTTTTTTTATGTTATCTATTTCTTTATGCCAGGAAATCCTTTTTTTTTTTTTTTATAGGCATCTTCACTTATTCAAAATGCACCTTCAGTTGAGGGGTTTACTGAGTTCAGAATTAGCTACATCTTAAATACACTAATTTCTTAAAACATTGACCTTAAAAATAAATGCATGTGCTATACTATATAAATCTGTTTTGATGAGTTGGACAATAGAATTAATTAAATTTTCCAAAAAACACTTTTTTTGTGAATAGATGTACTAGTGGTCAGATAAATACTTTCTCTACAAAACGATCAGATTGTAATTTTAGTTCTACTGCTCACAGTGTTCCATTTGTGTCATGCAACTTGGGCTAACAGTCCTAGTATTGGAAACATAATCTCTGGCTTCTTCTAAGCTATATTTTGTATTTTTTTACAAAAAAAGAGATAAATTATGTGCCTTTTTTTCCAGCTGAGTAGTAAAAGGTCAAACACATGGGAAGTATCTTTCTTAAAAGGCTAAAAAAGAACTAGCTAAATCAGTGCATGAGTTAATTTTTTCAGTCACTATAAGTAGGTTATTTGTTATGAAAGGAAACTATGCTCTGAAAAAAGTAAAGTTTCAGGATAAAACTTGAATGCATGGAATGGCTGCTTTTAAAAAAAAATAATGTCTCATATACATAAAAGTCATTTATTTCTCAGAACAGAGTAGATCATTACCAACTGTGTCATGTCTACTTTTATATTTTTGAGTAATTTATTTGGACCATTTGGTTTGTTACTGAGTGGTGTTTGTGGATCAAAAGTTTCTAGTTGCTCATAGTGATAAAAAGCATTATCACGTAGCTCAGTGCTGCATCAAAATATTATATTTATAATTAAATCAATCCACTCTGAAAAGTCTAATACAATAAGTGGGCATAATAGTTATGAGGCAATAAAACATGATGAAATCTTGCCATTTGCAATATCAATACCTACAAAGTATTATGCAAAGTGAAATAAGAAAGTCAGAGAAAGATAAATACTGTATCATTTCACTAATATGTGGAATGAAAACCAAACAACACACAAACAACAAACAAAACAAAACAAAAACAGCCTCATAGAAACAGAGACCATGGATGGCTATCAGACCGGAGGGAATGCAGGGATGGAGGCAAAGGAGAAGGGAAACAGTCAATACTATTGTGATTACAGCTGATCACGAGAACTAGTGGGGTGATCACATTGTAAGGTATAAAGATGTCAGATCACTATACTGTACATCTGGAACTAATATAACTAATGTATTATCTACCAACTATCCTTAATTATAAAATGAAAGAGAAAGCACAATCAAAAGTTTAAGCTAATATGTTATTGCTGGTGGGTCAGTAATAAAAAGTTTTTTTTACATTCCTCAGAAGTACCTTGATCATAATTTATCTCTGACACTGCCCTTTTTGCCACTTTTAATATGGTATCAAGGATACTTTGCCCCTAATTTACATGCTCATTTTATAGTACTTATTTTTTTTTCTCCATCTCACCCCTTAGTACACACAATCATGTCATCTATCTTGGCACATGAAAATGCTCACAATTTCCTGAGTATACTTATTGTTTTCATGCCTTTGTTCAGTATACTGTTTTTTGAAAGCTGTAACCATCTACCTCTTGTTAAAATACAATTCACCCTGAACAACCCACCTCAGACACCATTGGTATCCTTAGTAAATCTGATGCTTTATTGAATCAAGCTTTTTTATTTGACAGCAGCTTTTCAAATAGTATTCTTATATAACTTATCATATTTTATACATAATATATGATTTAAATATATTTTACATTAAACAAACTTGATATCATGAAAAATTCATATTTAATCCTCCAGTATTTAATAGAGTACTTTGTACAAAGAGAGTTTTAAATATGGGTGTTGAGAATCACATACCTCTTTCGGTTTGTGGAATTTATAGAATCGTTCCCAAGTAAATATGACATTTCTACCTTCTGAACAGACTTCGTATATGTCATTACAATAAGAATTTTACTAGTCACTCGTGCTATAGCTGACTGGTACCTGTTCTTCATTTCTTTCAGTTGAGATAAAACAAACAAACAAAGAATGTATTACCAATACAATACTGCCTTTGTTTTCTGGTGAAGACCCTGTTCCTGGCTTTTAGATTGCTGCCTTCTTGCTAGGTCCTCACATGATGGAGAGAGAGAACAAGCTCTCTTGTGTCACTTCTTACAAAGGCAATAATCCCATCATGGGGATAATCTCTTATGACCTCATCTAATCCTAATTACCTGTGAAAGGCCTCATCTACATATACCATAGCTTTGGGGAGGGCCTCAGCACATGAATTTGAAGAGTTGCAATTCATTTCATAGCATACTTCTAACTTTATGGATCAGAAATTATTCACTCCTAAGAAATAATTTACCTTCCTTATATTTTTATTTTTCCCACTTTCCCACTTTAAATTTTTATTTAAAATTCACTATATCATCTTTGAACACACTCAAAATGTCATTACTATCTCAGTGAATTATGTCTCTCCAAACTTGTGACTTTTCCAGGTGTTTTCTTCATGTGAACATAAACATTCAGAGTCAGTATAGAATTCTGATTCCTCTTTCTGTTTGTGGAATTTATAGAATCATTCTCAAGTAAATATTGACAATTCTATCCTCCTCAAACTGCTAGATTGTTCCACTGGCTAGTGACATCTTCTCAGCACACAATTAAAGTACTAATATCCAAAGATTCCTGAAGCAGAATATTTTCACTTTGATATTTGCAATAATAAATTATGAGCTTTGCAGAAAAAACTTGAATTAGTCTGTTATTTGTAGTGTAAAGGAGACGTGACTTGGAATGGTAAATTTACAAAATAATATATAATGATGTATTATAGAATTGTATATCTGAAACCTACATAATTTGATTAATGATTGTTACCCCAATGAATTTATAAAAAATCAAAATTATTTAACATTTTCAATAATAGCAATCACTTAAAAATTGCTATGATATTCAGCAGTATTTTGGTGTTTTATATATATTAAGTTATCGGAAATGTTTAATACAAGCAAAGTAATAATAGAGCCTGGCAGAGTTTAAATGCTCAATACATGTTAGCTTTCATATTTAACTTAATTAATAATCAACTCACATGGATAATATTGTTGACAAACTACCTCACAAAATACTGACTTATAACAAAAATCATTTTATTTATTTTTATTTTTTGGAAAACTTACATTGTTTCATTCCATTAATTAGTTTTACTGAGGTATAATTTAGACTAAAAACTTGCATGCACTTAATGTATACATTTTGATGAGTTTGTACATATGCGTATATACCCATGATATTATCACCAAAATCAAGGTACTAAATTCGTCTATCATCTCCAAAAATGTCCTTATGTTCTTTTGAAACTGTTTATTTATTTGTTCATGTTAGTATACTTAACATGAGATCAACATTCTTAACATATGTTAAAGTGCAAAATACCATATTGTGAAATTTAGGCATTATGTTGTACGGCAGATTTCTAGAAATGATTCATCTTGCTTAACAAAAACTTTGACAGTTTCCCATTTCCCTTCCATCTAGGCCCTGTAAACCAGCATTCTGTCTTCTGTTTTTGATGAGTTCAACTATTTTAAATGCCTCAAGAAGTGGAGTCATGTAATCTACACCTGTCTGCGAGTGACCTATTTCGCTTAGCATAATGTGCTCCAGGTTCATTCTTGTTGTTATGACAACAGAATTTCCATTTTTTAAGGCTAAATAAATTTCCATTATATGAATATATATGTATTTATATACATATGTATACACACACATTTACTTTATCCATTGGTCCATAGACATTTGTGCTGTTTCCTTACCTTGGCTATTGTAAATAATGGGGCAATGAACAGGGACAGGCAAATATTTCTTTGAGATTTTGATTTCATTTATTTTGAATATATATCCATAAATTGAATTGCAATAGTATATGGGAATTCTGTTTTTTGAGAAATCTCAATATTGTTTTTCTAGCGGCTGCATCATTGAACATTTCTGCCAACAGTTTATAACGGTTGCAATCTCCCCACATCTTCATCCACACTTACTTTTGTCTTTCTGTCTTTTAGATAAATGCCATCCTAACAGATGTGAGGTGATAGTTCATTGTGGTTTTGATTTGCATTTCCTGGATGATTTGTGAAGTGGAACATTATTTTTATATACCTATTGAGCATTTATATGTAAAGATGTGTTGAAATCATTCGCCCATTTTTAATTGGATTGCTTGCTATTGAGTTGAAAGGTTCCATTCTATTTTGTATATTAACCTATTATCATCTACTTGGTGTGCAAATGTCTTCCATTCCTTAGGATGACTTTTTACTTTGTTGATTATTTTCCTAGCTGTGCAGAAACTTGTTAGTTTGAGGTAGACCTGCTGTCTAATTTTGGTTTTGTTGACTATGATTTTGATGTCACATCCAAGAAACCATCATCAAGATCAATGTTAAGAAGCCATTCTCCTATATTTTCTTCTGAGAGTTTTACAGTTTCACATCATATGTTTTAATCTTTAATTCATGTTCAGTTGATTTTTGTGTATGCTGTAAAATAGGGCTCAAATTTTATTTTTTGTGTATAGATATCCAGTTTCTCCAGTACAATTTGTTGAAGAAATTACCTTTTCTCTATTGTGTGTTCTTGACATCCTTATTGAGGAGCTGTCAACTATATACCTGGATTTATTTATGGGCTTTGTATTCTGTTCCATTGGTGTATATATCTATTTTTATGCTAGTGCCATACCGTTTTAATTTCTGTATATTTTTATATATTTTAATGCAAAAAATGTGATGCCTCTAACTTTGTTATTCTTTCTTAACAATGTTTGGCAATTCTTGTTCTTATGTGTTTCCATATAAATTTTAGAATTGTTATCTTTTCTATTTCCTTAAGAATGTCATTGGGTTTGATGAGCATGGCATTGATTCTGTAGATAGCTGTGGGTGATATAGTCATTTTCACAATATTTGTTCTTTGATTCATGAACATGAGGTATCTTTGCATTTACTTGGATGTATTTCAATTTCTTTAATCAATATATTATAGTTTTCAGTGTTCAGGGCTTTCGCTTTCTTGGTTAAGTTTACTCCTAAGTGTATATATTTTTTTTATTAAGAAAGTGAATGGGATTACTTTCTTAATCTCCTCTTTGATAGTTAATGTTAGTGTATAGAAAGAAAACATTTTAAGTGTTGAATTTTTATCTTGAAAATTGCTGAATTAGTTTGTTATAACAGTTTTTGTGGTGTGCTTAGTGATCATGCTGCCTTCAAACATACCCAATTTTAATATTTTTTTAGTTTTGATACATGCTTGATTGCTCTTGTCAAACTGTCTTTCAGAAACAAATGAGAGATAGACTTCCTTGGATGAGGAACTGAGAGTGATAAGAGTGAATGAGGAAATGAGAATAATGAGAGTGAAAGGCAAGACCCTAATAATCTGGCTCTAATACTTTTTTTTTTTTTTTTTTTTTTTTTTTGAGAAAGAGAGAGAGGCAAGGCTGGGATGCCCATTTATTTTACTTTATGCTGGAGGTAGTAGGTGAGAGCAGCAGAAGGGGCATCCTGCCCCAGTTTTCCTCAGCATCAAAGTAAAGCCCCAGGGTGGTAAACATCAGCAGCCTCCATTCCATGCTTTCAAGTGCAAAGATTGGAATTGTTTGGGCCTCCTTTCCTTAATGGGCCAAGGGGTCCAACATTAAGGTCCCAGCAGAATCCAGGTCATGGGAGACACCACAGAAGTGGGCCCACATGGGCACACCTCTATCTCGAATGTCAAGCAGGTGGCATTCAGGTAACAGGCCTGGAGAGACCCCAGCATCTCTTAGGAGGCAAAGTGTGGGAGGGTGCAGCACTTTTCCTGAGAAAGAACTTGCTATCTTGACCAGATGGTGCTGCCTCTTTCCTGTAAGGGGACTCCCTCTATCCTGGTGGGGTGTACTGGCCTACCAAAACAAAGGTCAGCAAAGAGATTTTTGATAAGGTCATACCTGAAGTGATCCTGAGGCTGAAAATCAGGCTGCCTGGCATAGAGTAGAGGAGTCTGGAGCTACCATTTGGGAACACATGTGAAGTAGTGGTGGTGGTGGTGCTGTGCTCACCACAGCTCCATCACTGTGGTGCTGCAGGTCATCAGTGGTGCTGGATCTCTCCTGTGCTGTTGCCTGAATAGCTGGTCCCCAGATTATATGCATACCAGATTTCAGTATTTCCAAATTGTTATTTGTTATGGGCCTATTGGCTTATAATATCCTTTAGCAGTGTATGAAAGTTGTATTTTCCCAAAATCCTAACAAGGTCTAACTTTTTTCATCTATTGAGTATCAAGTAATAATATTGTAATGTTTACTTCTCTAAGTTGCAGTCAGGGTTTTTTCATATATATTTAATAGCACTTAGTTTCCTGTTTAATATAACCTCTTCAATCCATATGCTTGTTTTATTTTTTTCTATTGAATATGCTAACTTACTCATGCTGATTTTTATTAAATAAGAATTTAAAATTAATTTTGTGCTGGATGGAAATTAATAACTTTTTGTAAGATTGAAATTATACTTATTTTGCTCTTAAAATTTGTTACATTATCTACTAAGCTTAAAAGCATCACTGCAGTCAGTAAACTCAATATTTTCTAGATTAAGATAAATGATTGTGATTAAAATAAGAAAATAGTGAATAATTTTTTATTGAATTCATATCTTTGCCATTGTACAGCACACTCAACTCAAGTCAGAAAATTTCTTTAGGCATTGACCTTGCAACAATTTCCTTTGTATGTCTCTTCTATTCCAAGTAACACCTTAAAGAAAGAGATCTTTGGTCCATATCACTGACCTCCCACTACTCCAGAGATTCTTTGGATTGTTGAAACTGAGAAAAAATATAATGCTCTTTTGGGGGGTCCCAAATATGCACTCCACTCATTCTAAATCACTCTGAGGAAAATTCTAATATTAAGAAACTGGAGCCCAGGTGCATCACTTCATGTGTGATACTATCTTGGGAATCTCCAGTGTACTTTTCTTTTATGAACTGATGATCATTCTCAATGAATGTTCCCTTTATGACCCCACATTAAAAATCATGCCCTAGATAAAATAATTATTTTTGCTGCCACATTTTCTTCTTGCCCTTTCTGTATTTGAATAACCTCACATTAAATGGAACTCATGTGGATATACCTGAGTTTAATTCTGGGTCAATTTCAGTAGATTCTTTTTCTCCTCATTTTACATCATATTTCCCTGTGGGTTTTTTTTTTTTTTTTGCATGTCTAGTAATTTTTAAACATTATATTCCAGATGTTGTAAGATTTTATAATAGGAAAAACTCCAGATATTGTTTTATTTCTGAAACTTTCTAGTTTAGTAAAGTTGCCCATGTGATCTGATAATTCTGAGAGTATGATATTATAATCCAGAATATTGTTGCCTTTGTTCTGCTTTACAAACAATTGAATAAGTTCATTAAGCAAGTTCTGTTTGTTTTCCCTATAAGTAAAGCAATTAAGATACGTATGTCCTCTTTCCCATGAGTATGAACATGCTGCATTACAAAGCTAGCCAGCTTCTGGGACAGAAATAAATAGTGACACAGGTTTCACCTGCCATAAAATGATATGCTCTACAGGGACAAGATAAAGTTGGAAAGCAATGCAATTCAGTGTACTGGAAATGTAACAGTGCCAGATTAAACAATATTTTCCCCTCAGCACTTAAAGAAAAAAATGCATTTAAAAATTCAGTGCAGTGGTGTTGGGAAGACATATTTGAAGCACATTTAAATTTTAACTATTAGTTCTATAGAACACTTTTAGCTTATTTAATAAAATAATTCAAAGTCATCACAAAATATTTTGTTACATATAATATTTATTTTTATAATATTAAAATAAGCTCAAATTTCTATATTTTTTGCATATAGGGTATTTGGGATAAGTGATCCAATCTCTAGTATCATGTTCACCCATAACATAACAACAAAGTATACAGTTTGGTTGGTTAACTAAATGATTCTATCATATAAAGTGTTAGAATGTTCAAAACCAGGAAATATTACTTTATCTTTCAAAAGTACAAACAAAAACATGATTACAGGATTTAAAAATACTACAGAGATAGTAGATAACACATAACATTTTATAAAAAAATAGATTTCCTGATTGTGAGTATTAACCCAAGAATTCCTTTCAGAATAGAAGAATGAGTCACAAAAGCAGTTAACACATGAAAGGTTAGACATGGGAATGGGTGGGAGAAATTCAGTATAAGTGTAACTCAGATTCAAAAAATGAGTGCTGGGCAGAGAAATAAGAAGTAACAACATAAAAATAATAATAAAAACTAAAACCAACATAATGCCCCATCCCTATTCAAATCAATGCTGAAACAAAACATATTTTCCTGTCCACGTTTAAACAATTCTGTGACCAGGAAAGTTTAGAGAAGCATGTCCTCGTATTGAAAAATCTGATTAAAAGCAAAAGTAACTACATGTTCCAAGAAATAGTTGGATCTGGAAAATATGACTGTAAACCAACTAAACAAGCGCATTCCTCAAGCCTAGCTCTGGGCAGCTGGTGATTGGCAGCTTCATCACGTGAATCACGTCTCCTGCAGAGTTTTCTGGCAAAACATCAAATCACCCAGGTGACTCAGCCCCTCTACAGACCAGATTTGGCACCTTGCTATGCCTGGCTTTCCCCAAAATTAAAATCACCTTTGTAAGTGACTTTAGATCATCAATGAGATTCAAGAAAATATGATGGGTCAGCGGATGGAGACTGGTAAGACTATGTGAGGTACCAAGGTGAGTACTTTGAAGGGGACTGAGGCATCATTGTCCTGTGTAACATGTTTCTTGTATCTTGTATCTTCTTCAATAAATTTATCAATTTTTCATATTATATGGATAGATACTTTCTGGACAGGCAGTATACATATATATAGTATACACACACACATATATATGAGACACCCATTTAATAAAATTTCATTTACTCTGCATTTATTTCTGCAAGATATCGGAAAACTTGAAAACAGTCACCAGCATCAAGGAACTCAGAACTTTTAAAAGAAATACCATTGCATTTCAGTATATATGTGTATATAAAAGGACAGATTCAAACACCTAGAGACTTTTCTTCCTTCTCTTTATTAAACTCTAACTGCTGCTAGATCAGCTGCTTATTAATGGAAGGTAGACATTTACAACCAGGGATGAGTTTGAATATCTTAGGCAACACAGGTATTAATTTATTGTTAGAAAGTGCTTAAATTTCACAGTTTTGTGAGATTTCTTATCTATATATGAAAACTCAAGTCTGTTTTCATCCAAGAATTTATTCTAACTTCACATCAAACTAAAATTTATACATATGTATATAAATGGCCACTCCTCATTAGGTTCCATGAAATTTATGATCTTCCAATGGGAAATTTGGCAAGTGAGTGCTATGTGCATACACTTATGATTTGACATCTGCTAACTGAGAACTTGCTCAGTTGCTGTGTGACGGGCAAGTCAGTCTGAGGACTCTCAGGACTCATTCCAGCAAGCTGAGAAAATCTCTCTATAATAGGATAGGGCAGCTGTCAGCGCTCAAGCAGCTTAACTTTGTAAGCTCACCTGTTTCTTTTAAATACCACAGCTTACTTTGGAAGAGACATACATTCTGGTTATCAGTACAGGAGCATTTTCTCTATAACTTCTTGTCTTTCCTTCTAATTTACTAAGTGGCACACTGAGAGAAAAAAGGTTAATTGTATTATAGTACCATTAATAGGTGAACCATCACAAGTTCATCAAACATTGTGTAAATAAAAACATACTCTAGATACATGCTGTAACTCTATACTATGTGTGTGTAGTTTATATCTATATATGTATGTATATGTACATGTGTATATATGTATATACATATATAAACATATATATAAACTTTTTCTTGCTCCAAAGAAACTTTTGAATTATTTAAAAGAGTCACGATAGGAATAAATGTTAGTAGGAGAGGACTGATCATTGCCAAGAAGGGCATAGAAAAAAGATCTACAGGAGATCACAGTAAAAAAAGAAGAAAAAAGAAAGAAAGAAAGAAAGAAAGAAAGAAAGAAAGAAAGAAAGAAGGAAGGAAAGAAAGAAAGAAAGTATACTAAGAAAAAAGTAGAGCTGGATTTATTTGAACCAAATGAAGAAAGTTTTAGCTAGATGGAGGGAAAAAAAGAAAGGTGTGAAAAAATGAATTACTACTCTGTGTCATAGTAACAAAATTAGATTTTTACTAACTTCTTTAAACACAGATTAAACAGTATCTCATCCAAATCAAGTTTTAAGTAAAAGACAATGCTATGCAGTTAAAATAAAATATTAATTTAAGTTGTTTTTATTGTCCAATAATTGATTTTATTATAAAAATGAGCTTATTACAAGGTTTATGGTATATTTAAAATATTTTCAAAAATAAAATTTCTTGAAAAAAGTTTTTAAAAAAACATGCATACGTACAGTCAAGTGAAATATGTGAATAGCTGGTATTATAAGTTTAAAGAGACTGAATGTCAACATTTTCTGGGACAATCAAACACATTAAAAACACTTGAAGTATTCTTTCTTTTCATCATTTTAACATTAAAGTTTACATAAGCAGAATAATTTCTATTGATATATGTTTACATACTTAATTGCTTTCTTAAGTTAATATGTTCCTAATGCCTTATTGCTGATATATTTCAGAGATCAGTATTTTTATTTATGGAATTATATCTTTACGTAATAACCTGCAATGTTATATAAAATTGCATTTTATGGTTAATACCTTTGAAATCATAGACATCATTATGACTTTTTTGAGGGCCACCATAGGTTTTTACCATATTGTTTTCAGTGTACAGTTCTTTGAATTTTAACACATGTGCAGAGACATATAACCACACAACAGTCTGGGAACAGAAATGATACCCCAAAACATTACCATGTGATACTTTTTTAGGTCACACTGTGACTCCTCTTCTCTGTCACTGTAGATTTATCTTCTTAGATAATGTCATATAAATAAAATCAAATGATATGTGAACTCTTGAGATAGGCTTTTTTTTTTTCACTTGAGTAATGCCTTTGATATCCAACTACATTGAAGAATATTTAGATTATTTCCAGTTTTCTTAAAATTATGAATTATGTGAATACTCATATAGTTTTTGTTCGAAGGTTAGTTTTTCTCTCTTTAGGGTAGATACATGGATGTGAGATTATTGAGCTATATGTGACTTTTTTTGTAATATACTGCCAAACTCTTTTCAGAATAGCTCTACTATTTCCCATAACCACTTTCAATGCATAAAAGTCCATGTTTAGGACTTCCGGCCGAGATGGAGGCGTAGCTGGTCATGCTGAGCCTCCTCTCACAACCAAGATTAAGGACAATGAAATATAGAACCAAAATAAAGAAAACCCAACCAGGACAGAGAGAAAATCTGAATAGTGCAGGAGTCCAACAACATTCACCCAGACTGGTAAGAGGGGCGGAGTTAGCAGCCGGCAGAGTCCATGGCCAGGGGAGTAGGGTCACAGCGCTGGGCGCACAGGCACCCCAGGTGCACAGGTGGCAGCATTGCCAATGGGAGCAGACCCAGCGAGGCGCACGAGTTGGCTGACCATGGACACAAATTCGCGCAAAGATAAACCAGGTGAAAATAGGCAAATGACAGACTGTGCAATACAGGGCCCCAGCTCTGGGAAGTGAAGCCTAGAAGCACCCATTGAAAATACTTGTGAGGGCTGAAGTGCCGGGAGGGAGTCCCAGCCTCACAGGAGAGTTCAATGGGGAGACCCATGGGGTCCTGGAGTGTGCGCAGACCCACCCACAAGGAGGTCAGCACCAGAGTGGCCCAATTTGGTGGGGGAAGGAGGCTGAGGAGACTAGAATCTGTGAAAGAGCATGAAGCAAGTGCCATTGTCCCCTCTCAGACCCCACCCCCACATATAACATTACAACCCAGAGACAACTGGGCTGCCCTGCCCTGGGGAATGCCTAAGGCTCCTCCCATCACTACGTAGCAGTCATGACCAGACAAAAACAGAAAGACCAAAACCAAGGATGGCTCAGAAGGGAGAGCAGACTGGGGCCCTGGAGCTGATTCACCTGAGAGACCAGGAGGTGGTCAACCTATCAGAAGCACAGTTCAAACCTCTGGTGATTAGGGAGCTCACAGAATTGGTTGATTTTGGTCACAAATTAGAGAAACAAATGGAGGCTACAATAAGTGAAATGAAGAAAAACGCACAGGGAACCAAAAGTGATGGGAGGAAAACTGGGACTCACATCAATGGAGTGGAGCAGAAGGAAGAAAGAAACAACCAAACAGAAAAAAAGGAAGAAACAAGAATTCAAAAAAAATGAGGAGAGGCTTAGGAACCTCCAGGACATCTTTAAACGTCCCAACATCCAAATTATAGGGGTACCAGAAGGGGAAGAGGAAGAGCAACAAGTGGAAAACTTATTTGAACAAATAATAAAGGAGAACTGCCCCAATATGGCAAAGGAAATAGACTTCCAGGAAGTCCACGAAGCTCAGAGAGTCCCAAAGAAGGTGGACCCAAGGAGGAACACATCAAGGCACATCATAATTCCATTAGCCAAGATTAAAATGAAGGAGAAAATTCTAGAAGCAGCAAGGGGTAAGGGCACAGTCACGTATAATGGAGTTCCCATCAGACTGTCAGCTGATTTCTCAAAAGAGACCTTACAGGCAAAGAGGGGATGGAAATAAGTACTCCAAGTCATGAAAGCAAGGACCTACATCCAAGATTGCTCTATTCAGCAAAGCTGTCATTTAGAATGAAAGGGAAGATAAAGTGCTTCTCAGATCAGGTCAAGTTAAAGGAGTTCATCATCACAAACCCTTATTACATGAAATGTTAAAGGGACTTATCTAATAAAAAAGAAGATAAAAAATAGGTCAGTGAAAAGACAGCAAACTCACAGATATTAACAACCACACCTAAAACAAAAGCAAACTAAGCAAACACTGGACCAGGAGCAGGAACACAGAACTGGAGATCACATGGAGGGCAACAGGGGAATGGGAGGAGGAGAGAGGGGGAAAAGGTACAGAAAATAAGTAGCATAGATGGTGGGAAGAAAATAGACAGGGGAAGGGCAAGAATAGTGTGGGAAAAGTAGAAGCTAAAGAACTTATGACACATGGACATGAACTAAAGAGGGGAATGTGGGTGGGAGGGGGTGTGCAGGGTGGAGGGGAATGATGGGGGAGAAATGGGACAACTGTAATAGCACAATCAGTAAAATAAAATTAAAATAATAAAAAATCCCTCTTTATCTGCATCTTGTTATCAGTTGATATTGTCAATAATTTTACTTTATCCATCCTAAAAGGTGCTATAATGCTATCATGCTATAGTTTTACTCTGCATTCCCTTATTTTATGTGTTTTAACTTTATCTTCTTTGATAAAGTGTTCATTCAAGTCTTGGGGTTTTTCCTTTCTGTTACATATTGACAGTTCTTTACATATTCCAGATATATTTTTTCAGATATGATATTTGCAAATATTCTCTCCTAATCTGTAGCTTCCTGACACATTTAAAAACCTTTTGTTTAACACCAAATAAGAAAGCCATTTTCCTCCAATATTTTATAATCTTACATGCTATATTTACATTTATAATCCACTTTGACTACATACAATTTGACTTTAGATGGCTTTAGATTGACTTTATCAGATTATGGATGTCCAATTGTTCCAACATCACTTATTGGAAAAAAAAATCCTTTATTCATTGAATTGCTTTTATCTCTTGGTCAAAATCTCTTAACCACATATATGTGGGTCTATTTTTGAATTCTGTATTTTATTCTATCTGTTTATGTATTTATCCCCTTTGCCAATAGCACACTCATAGTAGTTTATGGTACATGATAAATGCATTTCTATGAACAGTGGTTTGTATATAAATATTATATAGATCCCTTAATATTCTACTAGGTATCAAGTTACAGAAAATGCCCCATTAACCTGGTATTTAATCTGGGCTATTTTACTTCAAAGAGAAATCATGACTTTGTACACATTATATAGAGGATATAACTTCCATTTCTTATTTTGTAAAGTTGCCATAAATTATCTAAATTATAAGAGTAAGGTAGGTATTAAATTAGCTACCTTATCTAAAGTAAATAACATTTAATACATGTTTCAATAAATGTTATTTATTTTTGTTCTTTATCCTAGCACTATGTATTTCTCAGTTTTATTAGATATTATGTTAATAAAGTAACCCTTTAAAATGCAAAAACATGGAAAAACAACAAACTAATATAAATGTAATTAATACAATTTTCTGAATAATTACAGAAAAACAAAACTATTCCTAAAAAGATATCATAGTTTTAATGAAGTCAACTCTTCTAGGGAATGAGACTTTCAGAGAAGAATTGCTATTTTCCACTTGTGACCTTGACTTAGGGAAAAAAACAAAAATGAACATATCATGCAGCTCAGTATCCTTTGAGATTGAGTGCACAGAGAACTAATCCATCTGTTTATGGTTCCTTTTTTCCTCCCCAGATAACACTTACTTAAAAGACACATTCTTCAACCTTCAAAATAAATTATCCTTTCAATTCTTAATGGTTGTAAGTGATAAAATCCAACAGCAAATCAGTGTGTGCATTAAAATTGGTGACATCTATGCCTTTGGCTTGCTGAATGATTATCAAGGTATTTAAAGGTTAAATGGTTATTTACACATCCCTACATAGATGGAGTTCATGAATATAGTTGTCATTGCTCTCACTATTTGAGTACCACATGTGAATAAGTGGATAAATGAGACAGAAGAATATTTCAGATGAAAAATAAAAATGAATAAATGCATAAGGCTCAAAGAATTTGATGTTAACATTCAATGTAGTAGTTATCTAAACAAAAACAGAAAAATGTGGAGGGCCAACTGATTGTATGGAACATGTTTCGTGTATAAACTCCATGTTAGTTATTGCACATCTGGGAGAAGTATCAGAAGCAACTCCATAAATGTGCTCTGAAACATTTTTCAGGAAGGAAGGAAGGAAGGAAGGAGGGAAGGAAGGAAGGAAGGAAGGAAGGACGGACTCAAGCTGATATTTTAAGTAATTTATCTGCCTTTTATTTCAACATCACAATAAAATGTTTATTCATTAATACTGCTAGAATTGTTCTCAGAACCAATGTTTCATGTCTCTTTTGGGTTATAATAATAATAATTCAGTGCTTATGAGAGTTTATTGCCTAGAATGGCTATTGACGATGTAAAAATAATGCTTCCCCTCCCTCTCCACTTCCTCCTCCATCTTCTTTGCTATACTGTTTCCACACAGGCTGGGTTGAGTCTTGCATTTCCACCAATGAAGTTAATAAACAAACAAACATAAGAAACTTACATGGTGGGAGGGTAAGATTTCTACAATCCATTTCCTAAACTCTGTTTTATGCCCATGTAAACATATTAATAGACATTTTTCTGAGTAAACTATATATATACAGTGTTTTTCAACTTTAATACAAAAATTACTCATGCAAAAATACTCAGGAGAATGCTGGTAGTCAATGGTGGTAGCCAAGATGTTGTTAGCTAATGGCTTCTCCACACATTCTCACAAAACAGTGCAGATCCTCCATAAACACTCACCCAACTCAAAACCCTCATGCTGGGAACATCAAGAAGACAGTAAAACTACAAACAATCAAAATACCTGTAAGTTAAAAAAAAAGGTAAGCCAAATCTTAGTGCAACTGTTTTTCACACCTCCTAGTCACACCTTCTTGTCACACCTCTGTATAAAGCAGGACTATCCAAGGAACTTCTCAGAAGAGAAAAGAGGGCATCCAGGAAAAGATTCACTTACAATCACTGCCACAGAAAGAAATTCTATTATTGGTATGAAAATTCTGGAAAGGAAATGTGGCTTTTCAAAGGACTAGGCATGGGGTGAGGGGTATTAAAAGTGGGCATATTTTGTGGTGGTAAGCTTTGAAAGACATAAGGGCTAAGAAAGAAAAAATTATAAGAAAGGGAGAGATATCTGCTTAAAAATTCAGTGGTGATAAAAATGGGAGACCAAGTGGGGAGATTTGGGGTTCTACAGAGAAAAAGAGGGCAACCCCTCACACAAATACCAGAGTTGATCCAATCCTTCCTTCAAACCCCAAAAAGGAGAATAAAAAATTACAGTGAATGATTTAATATTTGAAATATATATGGTTATCTGAAGAAAAAGAACTCATGGGAGATAGATAATAGGTACACAGATAAATAGATGAGATTTGTTACAAGAACTGACTCACAAGATATGGAGGCTGACATATGCCATGGTATGCTGTGTGCAAGCTGAAGAACCGGAAAAGCAGGTGCTGTAAATCCTCTGAGTCTGAAGGCCTAAGAACCAGAGAAGCCACTGGTATAACTCCCAATTCAAAGTCAAAGACATAGAAAACCTGGGTGAGGTGAGGGGTGAGCTTGGAGGGGGGTTTCTGGTATAAATCCCAGAGTCTATAGGCCCAAGAATCAGAAACATGATATGAGACAAGAGCAGATAAATAACCAATTCAAGAAGAGATTGAGAATATTTGCACTTTCTCATTTTATATAGTCCCTCAACAGATTGGGTGATGGCTCCCCATATTGGTGAGAATGAGTCTTCTTCACTTAGTTGCTAATTTAAATGTTAATCTCTTCTGGAAACACCCTTACAATCATACCCAGAAATAATGTTCAACTGGCTATCTGGGAATCTCTTACATCATTTAAGTTGATACATAAAGTTAACCATTACATATTAATTTTAATATTCTAATTAAAGTTTTAGCAAGTAGTATTTAACATCACTTTAAGAAAGAAATACAAAAGATAGAAATGATCTCTGAAAAGGGGAAGGGTTTGCAGGAAGAATTATAAAGGACACAGGGACAAAAACAAGGCGAGGGAGTGGAAATGGGAGGGAGGTGGGGAGGGCTGGGGGGTGGGCTGGGATGGGAGTAAAAGGCAGAAAACTGTACTGTAACAACAATTAAAATAAAAAATAAAAAGAAGAAAGAAGGAAAGAAAGAAAAAAAGAAAGGAAGGAAGGAAGGAAGGAAGGAAGGAAGGAAGGAAGGAAGGAGAAAGAAAGATGATTGGCATTTATTCCAGTAATGCAAACTTGGAAACGTCATTAAGATGACACACCATTAATGCATGAAAGGAGAAAAATCCTACAATTACTTCTAAAGATGTTGAAGTCTTTAAGGAAATTAAATAATTATTTCTTACTTTGGATGGACAGTAATTCTTTTTTTTTTTTGCTTTTTATTTTTTTTAATTTAATTTTTTATTTTAATTGTTGTTCTTGTACAGTTTTCTGTCTTTTACTCCCATCCCAGCCCACCACCCCAGCCCTCCCCACCTCCCTCTCATTTCCACCCCCCCTAGTTTTTGTCCATGTGTCTTTTATACTTGTTGCTCCAAACCCTTCCCCTTTCCTCATGAAATTCCCTCCCCTCTCCCCTCTGGATGGACAGTAATTCTTAAACTGACCTAGTCCAATACATTGCTTTTTTTATAGCTAGTGCGCTGTGTACCTATAGTCTTTCCCATTCCACAGTCAAGGAGGTAATCTATATTTTCTCCTAAAATATATTATTTTAACATCTTTGAAATTGATAGTTGTATATAGGGTGAGGTAAAAGCTACACTTTAATTGTTTTACGCTTGAACCAATACGTTTTTATCAGAAAAGCCATCCTTTCCTCAACTACACTGCACTATCAACTTTGCAATAAACCAGTTCGTATTGTGTGTGGGTGTGGGGTAAATGTATGCAAATGAGATTATTTATGGACTACGTATGATATTAGTGAATTTATTTATCTTTGTAGCAAAACAAAATCATTGTTATTGCATCTTAAAAAATAAGTCCTGTTATTGGTATTATAATCTCAATTTACTTTCTTTCTTTCTTTCTTTCATTATTTATTTATTTCTATTATTACTTTTTCAGTTCTTCAACTTTGCATTTTTTACCAATTGTACAATGGACTTATCAATTTATGTATAACAACCTGTGATTTCAAATAGCACTAGAACATGTCAATTATTTTCATTGAAGTAATGTTTTAGCAATATTGATTCTACTCATCCATGAACATATTATAACACTTCATTCATGTATTTTTAAGTAATACTTATTTTTCTTAACAAAGTTTCAGTTTGCAAAATAGACTTCTTAGAGATAATTTTCTAATTTATTCCTAGACAATAAATTTCTTTTACTATTATAAATTGTATCATTTAGAAAAAATTATTTGTTGGATAATTAAAATTAATTTCTGTATTTAGTCTGTACCCAGTGACCATGATAAATTAACTTATTAATTCTAGTAGAACATCTGTAGTTTTTTCTGGGTCTTTATATAAACAATCGTGCCATCTATAAATAACAACTTTAATTTGTCTTTCTGGATATACTTATCTCTAATTTATTTCTATTTCCTTTTGCACTTTTGAAAAGCCTTTTAATTGAATATTAAGTACAACTGATGATAAAGTAGGATTGTCTCATTTCAGATGTTTGTGGAAATCATTTGATATTTTAACATGAAAATAATATTGCTAAGTCACATACAGTCAAAACAACTGTGTGTAAATATATGTGTTTATTCTTTATCCAATTAAGAAAATACAATTTGTAATTTGAGAATTATCACAAACATGCTAAAATTTTATCAAATCACTCCCTTGCATCTGTTGAGAGGATTGTATCTTTTAAATGAAGTTATTTAAGTTAACATGGTAAATCATGTGAGTTGATTATTCAAATGTTAAATTAACCTTTACTACATGTAACAAACCTCACCTAGTGTGAATATGTTATTGTTCTGTATATCACTGGTTTAACATGGTTAATATTTTATTAAGTATATTTGCATTAATATTAATTGTAAAGATTTGTCTGTGATTTCACATCATATAATCACCCTTTCCTTGATAGGTTTAGTATCAAAATTGTGATGGCCTCAAAATTTGTTTGGAAGCATTTGTTCTTTTCCTATGGTCTAGAAGATCTTATGGAAAATTATTATTTTTTTATTAAATATTTGGACAAATTTACCAATGAAGACATTTGGAATTTCTCCGTGAGGAAATTTTAATACTCAAATTAATATTTCATTTCAAAAAAAACAATATTTAACTGTTCAATTTTTCTATTTTTTCTTCTGTTAGTTTTTATTATATTTATCCTATATTTGATCTTACTTCATTCACATCTATTTTTCTTCTTAATATATTTAAACTCTGTAAGATGTATGACCATTATTTTATCATTAATACTTACATATATTTACACTAACATTAACCTTTTCTTCTATTTTCTTCTCTTCATCTTGGACCATTTCTCAACTACACCTATATTAATAACCTTTGGAATATGTCTCACATACCTTTATTTGCTATTCTGGGTTCTTCTCTTTCATTCTTATTATCTCTCTCTGCTTTAAATACTGTATTACCATTAACCTTACTTCCAACTAACAAATTTCATTTTGCACTGTGTTCAATTTGCCATTAAATTCACTCAGTTTATAATTGCAAATATTTTATTTTTACTTATAGATTCCCATTATATTCTTTTAAAAATATTCTGGATATTTTTAACTTCTCAGCACATTAAACATTCTAATTACTTTGTCGAGATATTTTACTTTATTATTTTTATGTATTTTGCCCAGCACAGAAGCTTTGGACCTATTTAGCCACGTGCATGGTCTCAGAATTCTACAAATGTATTATCAAAATTTTAAAAAATGTGCACTTCACACCCTTTAACTCTTTTTTTTTTCTTTTTGTCACTCTGGGTTTGTACAACATCAAATAGCTTTGATATTTTATTTTCCCCACCATCAAAATTTTTGTTGGTTAAGCATCTGGGTTTAGCCCATGGGCAAATAGCAAATGCCCCCAGAAAACAGAACAAAACAAAACCAAGTATGTCGACCTGTCATTATTTCATCCATTAACAGCTCTCTTATCTGTAAAATTTCAGTACATCTTCCACAAGTTGCTGATGGCGTTAAATATATGGTTTAATAATTTTTTTCTCTCCCTCTAGTGGTGTTTAGGAACTTAGATCTACTCTTCCCTGAAACATATTACCTGGAAGAAGATGTTGCAATTACTTTGATGGCTTTTTAATGCTTTTTTTTTTAAGGATTTTATTTATTTTATCTTTAGAGGGGAAGGGAAGGAGAAAGGGAGAGAAATATCAATGTGTGGTTGCCTCCCTTGGGTCCCCTGCTGGGAACTGGCCCGCATCCCAGGCATATGCCCTGACTGGGAATCGAACCGTGATTCTTTGGTTCGCTGGCCCGCGCTCAATCCACTGAGCTACACCAGCCAGGGCACTTTGCTAGCTTTTAAAATGATTATGTA
The DNA here is from genome assembly GCA_004027475.1 of Anoura caudifer. NCBI lineage: Eukaryota > Metazoa > Chordata > Mammalia > Chiroptera > Phyllostomidae > Anoura > Anoura caudifer. The sequence continues at coordinate 104,199 of PVKU01003736.1, forward strand.
AAGTTTAAACTTTTTCTGCCCTCACTAGATAATAAGTTGTTGCTTTTATTTTTGTGAAAAAATGTGCTTACATACTTAAAGCAAGATGGAAAATTTATATTTAAAGATTTAAAGAAGATAGGCAAGAAATTGAGGCTCCAATGCTGTTATGGGCAAAGGCAATATTTATGATGGAAATATTTTTTAAATGTTGCCCATAACTCATGTCTGTTTGATACAATATTATTTTGGTAAAATGTTATTTAAAGGGGAGGAATGTCACTATGAGAATGATATTTTTATTAATCTCTTTATATAACACCTTTGGTCTGAAATTTAACAATCATCCTTGAACTATGGAATCCTAATATCCCCAGCATAAAACTGCCTATGGTTGTTAAAAGGCTGTAAGTAATATATGGTTATAAGTGCATATACTACATGAACCTGGAGCCTCATTATTCATAATGTATTTTTTATTCTCACATAATGAAATGCATATTAACAATTGTACTATATTTTGTTTGTTTCTTCTTTACAAACTTATTCAATAGCAACACCTAACAAGATTCTTCTTTTTTTTTTTTTTGAGAGACTAAAATATCTTGCTATATACTGTATTCTTTCCAAAGGTTGGCTGAATTAACTCATAATTATAGGTACTGAATATAAAAATATATATATTCATTTCATTCCTCAAGTACTTTAAAGTCCATTTTTATGTTTCAAAAGTTATAAATTTTAAATTGTATTACTTTATTGCCTCAAAATTTATCATATATATATATTTTAGGTTCATTATTTTAGTGAAGTGTGTTACAAGAGAAAATAACTGAAACTACTGAATTTTAACTCATAGAGACTAGATATTAGGAGAATTTTTTAACATACAAAAATGAACATTTAACTCTTCTCTTTGATGTAATAAGAAGTTTGTATAAAGCACTTCTTCTGCATGCCAAAATGGCAAGATATCTGGAGAAAAATCACTATTGTGATTGCTTTAGTTGGGAAGAGAACTACCTGCCTCTTCCACCAAACATTATATTTAGTGAAAGAAATATTGACAGAAGAAAACTATAATTTTTCAAACTTGGGTGTGACACAATCATTTTCTTACAAATGAATGGTTACTTTAAGGAAAACAAATGATGATTATATCTGTTGCCAATGGTAAAAATTGAGTTGAAAAGCTATTGAAAAACTTTTATAGTGAACTTAAAATATCCTGGATACTTAAAGACTGTGCTGACAAAATTGGAAGTAAGGTTAACTAATATTATTTTTTTGTTTTTGTATCAGGAAGTATATGAAATTTTGGAAAAACTATATAACTACAAGAACTAATATTCCCCAAATGACAATAATATTATGTTTAAAAAAAAATCACACATGAGTAAAAAAGCAATTCAAAGTGCAAGATAGACCAATGGGTTATAAGATAACAGATTATACACTTGTCTTTCATATGGTTTCAGAGTCCATATTCAATTAATTTTTAAGAAAATGCCCCATCACCCTAATTGGCATGGCTCAGTGGGTTAGATGTCATCCTGTAAACCTCTAGGTTGGCAGCCCAATTCCCGATTGGGGTATGTGCCTAGGTTGTAGGCCAGGTCCCGGGTGATTCTCTCTCATATTTTTGTTTCTTTCCCTCTTATTCTCCTTCCAGTCAAGTCTTTCTAGAAATAAATAAAATCTTAAATAAAACTAAAAGATAAGTTTTTTAAAGGAAATATTTTATCAAATTTTGGTGTAGTATTCAAGAATGGTATTATAATTATTTAAAAATCTATCATAAATGTGCCTTCCTTTCCTAAGTACATACTTGAATGAGAACAGATTTGCTTCCTACATAGAACAATATAATTCAACTGACTGAGCAAAGAAACAGATTTCAGAATCCTGCTGTCCTCTAATAAGCAAAATATTAAAGAGATTTGAAACATTAAAAAAATTACCCATCATTAATTTTTGTTTGGTAAAATATTATTTTAATGAAAAGATTACGTCCATTGACATTAATAATTTCCTATTATTTTAAATGAATTAAATTTGATTTAATAATTTTAGTTGTATATTCTAATATTATAAATCTTGGTAGGCATACATAATGTAAAGGTTCTGTGGGATCAACAAAAAGTGCTCTGATTTCCATATGTGTGACAACAACCACAAAAATAAATCATAACAAAAAGTAACCCCACTATTTGAAAAGCCAGTTTGCTGAAAAGTTGAAAAATAAAGCATCCAGTATCCAACTACCTCATTTCAAATCTGCTCCACAACTGACTTTGACAATTAGTTTAGTGAGTGTAATAATGCCTACTCAACTTGTTTTCAGAGGAATGTGACAGGTACATTAAGTGCTTTAAAAAATAAAACTTATTAGCTATTATTATTATGCATTGTGTTTGCAAATATTTTTCGGTTACTGGGCATGGTCTCTGAAAAACATGACCTAAGTTTGGGAAGGAGGGTTACATAAAAGCTTTGAGGTTTTATTACAAAGGGGGAAGGGAAGAACAGATGCTAAATTGTGAAATTAAAGTGAGAATACCATATATAATTTAGTTACAGAAGAATTCTGAAAAAAAAGATGAAACATATTTTTCTATTGACCTATATTTAATTATTTAAAATTCTACAACTTTTTCCCCAAAATGATATATAAATTTTATCTTGGACTTGGATCTTAAGTAACAATTTCTTTTCTTTTTATAGTTAATCCTTTTTTATTAGGTTTTCCCACACTAAATGAGTCAATATCAGTTTTCTAATAGTTCCTTTCAAATTTCAAACAAAAGTCAAAAAGTCCAAAATATCCTTCAGTCTCAGAGATTCTTTCATGGAACTACACAACGCAACTTATATTTAAAATATTTACTACATAGCTTCTTTTCTTAATAAAAGAAAAGATTTTTTTTTACAAATTTGAAGATTTGTGGCAACCTTGCTTTGAGCAAGTCTATTGGTGCTATTTTCCTAAGAGTGAGCATTTGCTCACTCTTGCCTCTCTGTTATATTTTGGTAATTCTTGCAATATTTCAAACTTATTCATTGCTATTATATTTTCATGGAGATCTGTGATCAGTGATCATTGTTATTACTATTGATGTGAAGGTTTTTGAAATGAAAATAAGGATCTAGAAAATACCATAAACTTAGTAGATAAAGCAGTGACAAGGTTTGAGAAGACTAACTCCCATTATGAAAGATCTGCTACGGGTGAAATGCTATCAAACAGCACAGCAGGCTACAGAGAATTTGTACATGAAAGGCAGAGCCAACCAGCTTCACTGTTGTCTAATCTTACCCCAACCTGTCACACCATCTTGATCAGTCAGCAGCCATCAACATCTAATGGAGATCCTCCACTAGCAAAATGATTTGACTTGCTGAAGGCTCAGATCATGGTTAGCATTTTTGCCAATAAATTATTTGTTTAAAGTACTAAAATGTAATGTAAGTATAATTTCTACATGCACTGGGAAATCAGATAGTTTGCATGACTCACTGTATTGAGATAGTTATTTCATCAAGATGGTCTAGAATGGCCCTGGCTGGTATAGCTCAGTGGATTGAGCACAGGCTGAAAACCAAAGGGTCACTGGTTCAATTCCCAGTCAGGGCACATGCCAGGGTTGCAGCCTGGGTTGGGGGCCACATGAGAGGCAACCTCTCATTGATGTTTCTCTCCTTCTCTTTTTCCCTCCCTTCCCCTCTCTCTAAAAATTAATAAGTAAAATCTTTAAAAAAAGATAGTCTGGAACCGAACCAGCAACAGCTCCAATGTACAATTATACTGTGTTTTTAAATTTCATCAGTAATTAGAAAACTATTTTAAATTCTTTGATTTTGGCAGTAATTGAAAACCATTTAAACTCACTTGAAAACTTCTTGTGGAATTCAAGAGTCAAAGGTCTGAATCAAATATGCATAGAATTGAAAAATTAATTGAGAATTTCATAATGTACTTTGAATTATAACAGCATTTAGTGAGCACTTACCAAATATGTCATAATATGCTTTAAATGACCTCTGTGTATATGTGTCTGTAAAATACCTAAATGTTCCAACAATCCCCATAGGCATTTGGTCTTATGGCATCAGGGATACAAAGAGGTAAAATGAGTCTGAGAAAGGTTAACCAGTTGAAGAATGGTGACACTGTTAGTAAATGTGGAAACAAGGGTTTAAACTCAGCTAGTCTGTGGGTAGAGTACATTATTTTATCTACATAGTTCATTTCTTGAAATTGTACAATGTGTCAGCCACTCTATTAAGTAGATTATATATATTATATCATTTAATTCTCATTACCACAACATGAGGTACATATAATTATCCTTTATCCTTACTTTTGAGAGATTACTGAGGCTTAGAGAGTTTTAATAATTTTTGAATTAGCTCTCTACTATGTGGTGCACAGTTGGGTTATATAATCATATCTGTTGGACTAGTCTGCTGTCTAATGTAGTAAAGGACACTAATTAACACTTTCTCATATTTTACAGATAAAAGAGAATAATAGAACACTCAAAGAAACTTGGCTCATACTGGAACAGTTAATATTCTACTATTAAACTAAAGAATATCAACATGCGTGTGTGATTATTCCCACTGTTTTTTCACTGTAATACTATATTTCAGCAGCCTATAACCTCTCGGCATAGTACAAAGCCATCCAGCATCTTTCCTCTGCAGTGTTACACAAGGAAATAGGCAGAGCAAGCATAGGAGAAACATGTATTTTGCCATGTTTTATTTTTGTCAGAAAGCTTTGACAACTCCAGCTGCCCGATACTGTCACTAGCCCAACATCTGCTATGTTCTTGCAGGAAAGTTACAAGTGGATGTATTTGCATATCTATAAGCCACAGTCTCTGATATCATTGCACTGTCAAAAACATAGTTGATAGGAACTTTACAACATTCCCAGACTACTAACCATTTCAAATATGTCCATCCTACATGCCTTAGCACATTAGTTTGCTTTGGAATTTTGTCTATATTATATCTATATAAGCTTTAGCACAAGAAAGAAAGTACTCAGACATTTTTAATGTATATTTATATCTAAATCATTTGCTTTATGGTTTCCAATAACTAACAATTACTTTTTGTTTCTTTATTTTAACCTATTGTTTTAGAGAGAGAGAGAAGGAGAGAGAAAGAGAGAAAAACGAGCACTTAGTTGTTCTATGTATTAATGCATCCATTGGTTGCTTCTCATATGTACCCTGACTGGAGATTGAACCCACAGCCTTGGGGTATCAGCATGATGCTGTAACCAACTGAATACCCTACCAAGGAAGGGCAATTGTTTTGTTTTTTTTAAGAGAAAATAGCTACTATTTTATTAATATTTTGTTTGGTTTTGTTACCTTTTTTATTTAATTTATTGGGTAACACTGGTTAACAAAATCATTAAGGTTTCGGGTGCACAATCCCACAACACATCATCAGTACACTATATTGTGTGTTCAATAATGGAACTGCTTATGACCCAGCAATTCATGTCTGGGAGTTGATCCAGAGAAACCTGAAATGCTATTTCAAAAGAATACATACACATAGATACAGATATAGATTATATAGATATAGATAACCCTATGTGCTTTGTTTGCTGTTTAATTATTTTGTTCACTTTTAATATGGTAACAATTAGATATTTTACAAATACAAAGGTTAGAAAGATGCACAATAAATGCAACTTTTACTCACTGTGGCTGTGCTGTTTAAGTCACTGAGCAGAGGCCATAGGTTAGGTGGCTCTAACACCTTGACAGCCTATGCAAGCAAACTGAGAAGGAAAGCAGAGACAATAAACTTGAATACAACTAAATGAAATTTAAGATCAACCAACCACAAATGGTCAACTAAGCTTTTCCAAATAAGGCAATTGCTCAAGCTATTCTACAACGCATCATTAGCACAGTAAATTTTGTGTTTACCCCATTAAGTCAGGTCTCCATCTGTCACCATTTCTCCCCCCATGTACCTGCCTTTACTCCCCCACCTCTCCTCCCATAGTCACTACACTTTGTCTGTGACCATGAGATTTTTCTTTCCTTTTTTTCCTTTTTTGCTCACTGTACTGCCCCATCCTTCCTCCTCCCAACAGCTGCAATCCTGTTTTTTATCTATGAGTCTGACTCAGTTTTGTTTGTTAGTTTATTTTGTTAATTATTGACATGATGAGTGAAATTATGTGGTACTTGCATATCTGGCAATATTTAAAAAATCTTCTATAGTTCCTCTGACTTTGTTTTTGCCTAGGTATACATTGACAGGTATATGTTTTGAAGGTTTAATACCAAGTTTACATAGATACTATGGAAATTTTAAAATTCAAGTGTTAATATATTTATTAATTTTTATAAATTTTATTATTTTATATTTCCATTATTTGATTCGCTCTTTCAAGGCACTTATTTTTATATCCTCAATATGTCTTTTAAATTACATTTTGCTTCTCAAATCAAAAATTTTATTAAACTTTCAGCTACTTTCTGAGCAAATATTCTTTTTATTGGATTTTCCAAATTAAAACAGATCTTTATTTTACATGGATAATTAGAAGCAATGTTTACAATGCAACAGTACAAATTTATGTTAAAGTATTGTTATTATATCTGTATTTTTGTGTTCCATAAAACTCCAATCCCCTACATAAGGATAAGTTAATGAATGACTGTAAATAAGGCAAAGCAATAGAATCGTACTTCTTTTGCAGACTGGGGACAATGAAGTGTTTAACTCTATTTTCCCTTACAAACATGAAAGGTATTTATACAGACAAAAACACCCTCACAAGTAACTGAAGGGTGATGAACACACATGAAGTTTTACCTCTTTTTATTTTTAACAGTGGAAATTCCTTCTTCACTCTGTTTTTACTTTGCTCTTCTGCACTGTCCCACAGCCCCATGGTGTCTCCCACTGTTCCCTAGTGCTCTGTTTTCGTGCTGCTTTCATTCTTCGTAGGCCTCTACTTTTCAGCGCTGCCATCTCACTATCTCTCCTTACCTTTCACACATACATGTATGCACACGCACACAAAGATATTCCTCAGTAACATTCTGCTATTTCATCTTCATTTTACATCCTTATTTTTATAAATGAGATTGTTTTAATAAATGGTTAAGTGGAGGCGATATATGAAGTCACAGTTTTCATTTCCCCTGTACCACATTTACTTATTTTTTTCAACTACTATCAGTTTTCTTTCTCTTCTTTTCTTCTCTTACAATAAACATATATTGATTCTCACCTAATTTCTATTTCATCATAAAGATTTTAATATTTCCTGAACATTTTATTTTTTGGATATCAGTGTCATAACAGGATGATTTATCTTCAAGAATGAAAATATTTCTTATTGTAACCTACAATTTTGTGGGAGCTCTTTTTCTTCTTACATCTTCACAGTCAATAAATGTAATTCACAAAGACTACTTACCCGTAAAGCAGAATGTCTCTTTATCTTGCTTCCAGTCAGAAACTTCCTGCAAGTATTTTTTTTTTGTTCATAAAATTTCCTTTAAAACCCTGCCTTTGTTACTTCTCAAAAATTAGTACAAAATTTGTTTCAGGAAATATACCCGGCTAACCTGCCTATATGTTTTCATGTTTACAAAGAGGAATTATTAGATTTCAATTTTAGATTCTGACATTTATCTTAAAGAACAATGTTTTGTTTGCATTATTTTATGTATTTAGCCATAAGTTTTCCTGCTGAGTATTTTCTCCATCCCAGAACTACATATATACATGTGTAGATACATATATATATTTACACACACTTACCTGTATGATATATTCATATGTGTGTGTGAACTTTGGAATGCAGATACTTTCTAGTCTCATGGATGATGGCTTTGTGTTTTATTTTTCTATTTACATCGCTGCTTTGGGGTAGTTTTAGGGAAGAAAGAAGCCATCATTTTATTAATTTGCTGATTCTGCAATGAAAGTTATATTTCTAGTCAATGTTTAATTTTTTTCAATTGTAGTTTACATTCAGTATTATTTTGTATCAGGGTCAGGTATACAGCCCAGTAGTTAGACAATTGTATACTCTGCAAAGTGTTTCCCGTCATATTTCTAGAATTCAACTGGCACTGTACATAGTTATTAATTATTATTGACTATATTCCCTGTGCTATATTTTATATCTCCATAACTATTTTGTATTCTTGTAGTTTGCTTTCTCAAAAAAAAAGGCTTACAGTATCAAAATATATGTCTGCCAAAATTATTTTACAAAGGAAATTTCTGTAAAGCCCCCCCCCCAAAAAGTGACATAGGTAGTTAGAAGCCTGAAGTTTGATGCTGCTGATAATTAGGTTTTGTCATCTGGGCCACATTTGTATTTGACTTTACACATTTTCATTTTCACAGCAACTGTTGCAAAGCATATGGACTTCCGCAGCAATCCCATATGCTATATATAGTGGCTGACTGCTATCTATTTAGGATTCAAACAATGATGAAATTTTATGATTGTGAAGTAGAAAAACTTTAAACTGTTTATTTAGCTTAATGTATATTTTAGTGATTAGAAAGTACAGAATCATGCTTTTGTGTATATTATGTTTAGTTCATCCTTGTATATACCTGAAGTTTGAGGAATAATGTTTATAAAATATAAAACACAGCATTCTAAATGAGAAGTATGTTGTATTAAATGTGAGTAATTGAAATGGCCACATTCACCCTGGCTGGTGTGGCTCAGTGGATTGAATACTGGTGTGGCCTGCAAACCACAGGGTTGCCTGTTCGATTCCTAGTCAGGGCACATGCCTGGGTCACAGGCCAGGTCCCCTGTAGGGGGCATGTAAGAGACAACCAACCACACACTGATGCTTCTCTCCCTCTCTTTCTCCCTCCTTTTCCCTCTGTATAAAATAAAATAAATAGAATCTTTAAAAAAAAAGAAACACCCACTTTCATTTGTGAATAAGAGCATCAATTTTTTGTCTGTGGGATACTTTCTATGATGAAGGGACATGTGACCCTCGGGAAAGACCTGAGGAGGAATAAACTTGGTGTGTTCAAGAAACAAAAAAGGGGCCAGTGTGGCTAGAATAGACTGACTTGAATGGGATAGTGGCTAGAAATAATGTCAGGAGGTAGTAGGGGTACAGGTCATTTAGTTCCTTTAAATTTTATTCTGAGAAAGAAGAGAAGCTATTAAATAATTTTAAGCAAAGGAATATGATTCTTTGATTTACAATTTAAAATGATCACATTGGCTGCTCTGTAGAAAACAGACTGTGGGAGGGCAAGATAGGAAATGAGAAATCAAGTAAAAGCCTCATTAAATAGTCTATATGAGAAATAATGGTGGCTTAAAACAAACCTAGCAGAGGTGGAGATAGTGAAAAGCAGTCATTTTTGTAATATGTTTTTCACGATAAAGCTAATAGGGTTTGCTGTCAGAATGTGAAATTAGTGAACAGGTTTTTGAATAGAGCAATTGGTAAAATGCAGTTAAAATATATTAAGATCATCCTTTCTTCGTATTATCTGAGATAAATAGAAGTCATACTATTTCCTCTTATTTTGCTATCCTATAATATATGTCTATAGTTTTGCTATTTGCTTAGTAAAGACTCAAATATAAAAGAATGTGTAAACACCCTAAAGAACTTAAAGTTGAAACAAGTCAAGTGGAACTATTTTAAATAAGATGGGTCTTCCAAATCAGTTCCTGAAGTGTTGTTTAGAAACAAAATAGGGTCCCCGCTGATTTATTTTTGGCATTTTCTGCTGATCACACTGGTTGCTTGAAATTGAAAGCAGTAGCTGAGACAGTTGGCATAAGCGGGACAAATGGAAATGTACATAGCAGTACATAATTGTGTCACAACATGAACAATTCTAGGAAGCGATTTGAAATGAAGAGAGTCTCCTATAGTAGTATTTGTTTTCTATGTGAATTCTGAAGATTGATCTCATCACTTCATACTGAATACATAGTAAACTATGTCTCTTTTGTTCTTAACATTTTGAATTAAGATGACATTTCCATCCACGTATTTTCTTATTAAAAATTAATTTGATTCAACATTTCTATATTCCATGCAAGTTATTATAATTAACAAGCACAAAATCCTAGAGTTTAATTTCTTCATTTGTGCTTTGGAAGTCCTTACATTCACTCATGTCTTTATTAGATGTTCTTTATCAGTGAACCATAGTATTCCATGATTATTTATACTGATGGCAATATATGTTCATATTGTCAATTTCCTTGCATTTTCACTTCACAGTGATTTCTAATTTTATCTGTTTGTCAATACTATGAGCACTTTGACATATTCAAATCACTTCTTCAAACATAACTTTAGTATCTTAACAAGTATTTACAAAATAATTTAATAAGTGAATAAATAGATTATTTAAGTCTATAAAGAAAATTACATATGAATTTTTGGAATTAATAAAAAGTAAACTTTGAAGCAAATGCCTTTTTTAAGCCAGATTTCTTTAAAGAAAAGTTAGTCAGTTTCCCTCAAGACTTCTTGTTTAGTACACTTATTTTGAGATTTATCCATACCATGCATGTACCATGAAGACATCCCTATATATTGGTGAGATGTATTCCACTTCATGGTGAAGAAATGAACACTAACCATAATACTGAAGATTTTGGCATTTAATTGTCAATGAGCCATACTCTCTGAGGAAATCAAGGAAAATGGGAAACAAGCAGTTTTTCTCACAACATTTTTCTAAATAGCTCTTTTAATTCCAACTTTGTTATTTTCACTTAATCTGTACTTGGAAGAAAATATGAAACAAACCAAGTGTTAAGTAATGTTAACTTAAATGAAAGTTCTCTCTTTTATGTTAATATAAATTTAATTATATAATCAAGTCTTGAAATACTAAGGCATCTTTTATTTCTAATGTTATCCATTGAATTCTGCTTCCTTTAAAAATTATTCTATTTATTTTCTCATAATGACTAGAACAGCACAGAATATTTTCCCACTTTAGACTCTCAGATAATACAAATTCTATTTAAGGTAAGTTCTTGACTACTTTTTTAATATTTGTGCTTTCCTCAAATTTCATATTTGAGGGATTTGGCATGATGTGGGGGGAATTATATAGACTTCAGAGCCAAATGAGTTTTGTTTTGTTTTTTAATGTGTTATCTATGCAAGCAAGGGCAATTTTAAGAGTAAAAATGATAGTACTTAATAATTAGCAAAAAACAACCAAGATGAACCCCAACAAATCAAGGGATCTGGACCTTCTAGTTATAGAGTTAAACATAGAAGCAGAGAGAGCAGAGTGGCATTGGAGTAATATGAAGGATTTGGACCAGGGTGGTAGCAATGATATTGGTGAGAAGTAATCATGCACTGAATATATTTTGAAGATAGAATTAAGAGAATTAGAAGTAGATATTATGTTTTCTATAAAAAAAATTCAAGTAAAATGACACCTAGAAGTTTATGAAGTATTTGTAACATAAAAAAGCAAAAAAAAAAAAAAAAATCTTATACAAATGTATAAAGATTCCTAAAAAAATTTAAAGTGACCGCACAGTAAAGGGGGAACATAACATATATTATACAAGAGAAAGCATGAAATTTTCTTGGTTAGAACCTTTGTTTTTTATATTTTTTAATACCATTTAGTCCCTTTATAAGCCCTTCCCCCCAGGAATCACCAACTGTTGTCCATGTCCATGAGTCCTTTTCCATTTTGCTCAATCCCTCCTCCATCCTCCCGGTTAGTTGTCATCTTGCTCTCTATGACTCTGTCTCTGTTTTGCTTGTTAATTCAGTTTGTTCATTAGATTCCACATATGAGTGACATCATATGGTGTTTGTCTTTCTCTGACTGGCTTATTTCACTTAGCATAATGCTCTCCAGGTCCAACCATACTGTCACAAAGGGTAAAATTTTCTTTCTTATGGCTGAGTAATAGTCCCATGTAAAAGTCCCAAGGTTGTTTTATCCACTCATCTACTGATGTATAACTGGGCTGCTTCTATATCTTGGTGATTATAGATAGCACTGCAATGAACATAGGGGTGCTTATGTGCTTTCGAATTAGTATTTTCTGTTTCTTTGAATATACTCCCAGAATTCAGATAGCTGGGTCAAAAGGCACATCCATTTTTAAGTTTTTGAGAGAACTCCATACTTTTTTTCCAAAGTAGCTAAAGATCTATTCTCTTAGTAACTTTCAAATATACAATACAGTATTGTTAGCTATAGTCACCATGTCGAACGTTAATCCCCTATTTTATATAGAATATTTATGTGAAATATTTTATATGAAAATATATCCAACCTCATTAGTAATCAGAGGGATATACATTTAAAACTGATTGAGATAGTTTCCACTACCTTACATGAAATTAGACTAGCCTTATCTCCACAGAAAACTAATAGATGAATATATGAAACTATACTTTCAGGCACTGCATAAAAGGCAGTCAGAGGTGTAATCCCCAAATTAATGAAACAAAAAAATGAATCCTGTGATTTTTTTTGCTTTTAACCAAGCCTGGAAATGGGAGGGACATCCATGTAGGGAACAGTAGTCTCCCTGAGATGAGAGTACAGAGTTACATTTCACAGATTCTGGTGTACCTGGATTTGTGAGACAAAATATTGGAAAAGGAGCTATACAGAGGAAAAGTTCCAGAAATCTACATAGGAGTTGCCATGAGTGACTCAACTGTAAGATGCACATCCAGTTACTAAGCTGTCTGAACATCATAAACTTCAAGAGAACAAAATAAGAATGATGGCTGAATTATCATCATCAAAAAATAAAAGCCAGGAAGTATTGGCTTGGCATCTAGAAAACACTGGAGGAAAACCTGTCTACCTAGAACTCTAAATGAGAACACAAACACTCACACAAATGCAGACATATATGTGGTGTTGATTATGTATAATAGTCAAAAACCAAAACAGCTCAGTCATTAATTAACAGCTGCATAGCTGAACAAACTATGGCATGTCTATGTAATGGAATACCACTCAGCAATCAGGACTAACACTATGGATACACTCAATAAATAAAACTAAAAATCATTATGCTAAGTAATAGAAGCCTGCAAACAACCGTACCTATCTATAATTCTATTCATATCATATTTTAGAAAAATGTAAACTACACTGTAGTGATGAGTAAATCAGAGACTATCTCAGAATCTCCCAGGGACTGGGAAAAAGCACAAGCAAATTTTTGGGAGTGATGGAAATATTCACTATCTTGTTTGTGGTCATGGTTTCACGTGTCTAAGTGTGTGTCAAATTTGTTCAGATGTAAACGTGTAAATCATTATACATCAACTAAATTTAAATAACTTTATAATAAAATGAAGCCCCAAAACAAACATTTTTAGGAAAAAATCTGAAAAATTCAATTGCCAGGAAACCTACATTGAAAAAAATGTTACTAAAAGTTCCTCAATAGAAGGAAAATAACTCCCAAGTGAAATTTGAATCTACCAGAAGAAATGAACAGTACCAGAAATAAATAATAAATACCTTAGTAAGTTTACCCCCCAAAAAATGTTTTTAATTCCTTTAGAAAGATGTTGGCTGTTTAAATTCAAAACTGTACTCATGTATTGTCAGGCGTGTGATCAATGTAGGAACCAAATGTACGCACGTAGGTATCAAATAAACTCCATTGGTTGCATGGTTCAGAGTCGTCCTGAATTGAGGTAAGGGCACTGAGATTCTGTACCCTTGATCAATGAGTCATTTCCCTGGGAATTGCTGGGTCAGACCTCTCTATGAGCAGCCAGCGGACGGAGTAAGTGCCTATGTTCTGAAGGGGAAATTCTGAACATAGGGGAAGCGAAAGGGTAACACAGTATGTACATCAATCCTTTCTTTTCTTTTTCTGAATTGTAGGTTCAGGGTGGTTTCCCATATAATGTTTTAACCCTTCTGCATGTGTATACTTCCTGGTATATATCAGACATTTCCAAATTTAAAAAAATTAGCAATTCAAAGAAATATCAAATGGGTCAGAGAAAATCAGTGCCCACACACTTACAAAAAAATATGGACTACCCCCTATAGTGTATACAGGAAACAAGCTATGACTATACTTGAAATATAAGTAACTAAAGGCATTATATGCATAATATATCACTGTCGATATGTATTACTAATATTGGGTACCTGAAATATGAAACAATAGGAGGATTTTACCCATTAATACAGCAGAAAGTATGCAATGCTACAATGTATCTCACAAACATAATAAAGAATCAGAAATTCTATTTATTACGGAATGTCATTTTGTGTTTTACACAATTTTATTATAAGAATCCACACTTTTCTGGCTCACAGCAACTTTTGAAACTCCTTTTATTTTGCAGGTCTCATAAAGAGTTAGAAGCAAATGTAAATAACACATTTTACTGATTGATGTTTTGAAATCCTATGACATTTTGAATAAGATTTACTGAGAAAGATACTTGGTTTAATTAAAGGATAGGTACTGCATCTGAAAGCACTTGGAATGAAATATTGAATGTCTGTGTATTTTTGATAAGCACTTTCTTCATTTGTCAAATTAAGAAGGGAGGATCATGCTTTATACTTTGCTAATGGATTTTTTCCTGCTAAGTAACTCAGCGCTTGCAGTAAAGGAAAATTGCCACATTTCCTCATTTCGGTGATATCCATATCTATTTCCTTGATATTTTATTCTTAAATTGCAGATTTGAAATATACTAACACTTATTTATGCTTTATGCTTGAGGTTATGTTGTATGATTAAATAACAAACTAGACTGGAAAACCATATATTTTTCTTTTCCTCTATAAAACTATGAGATTTCAGAAAAAAATGAGCTTAAAATTGGCAATTATAATATCTACATAGCATTTGTTTAAAGATTACATAACAAATGAAAAGCTAATAAATATTAGAATAAAATAATACCAAATTACTAGATAAGGCTATATTTTATTCGTTTAATTAATTTTAAACAGGTATATTTGAAAGGCAGTAAGAGCAACTTTTAAAAATGAATGGTTCATTAAATAACATGTTATTCTATTGCCTTTCAACAAGCAACCAATGTTTCTTTTTTATTTTCTTGTAGAAATATTCTTTGTATATACATATACAATCACCTATATATCTATCTAGTTATCTATCTATCTATCTATTTGTGAATGTATCTTCTTTTCTCCCATTATGCATTAACACATGTGAACAAATAATTGCAAGACAACAATCGAGATACTGATAGGCACAGAAAGTACATAGATATAGGAGAGGAAGTAACTGAACATTAAAAAGGAAGGAGTCAGGCAGGCTTCTCAGTGGCATGCAGCAATTATTTTATTTTTCTCAAATAATATCAAAGATATATATCCCAAAGAGCTAGTGATTCAGAAAATCAGGCTCACAATGCACACCTCCTCACAACCACGTTGCCATTCCTGAAAGGCAATTACCTTCAAATATATCTAGTTTTATTCGGTCTGATGTTTAAACTCTAAAACGCTATATAATGTCTATGGACAATATTTATCGACTCCATAATATAAAAAGTGAGAATTAAGTGCTTTGAAACCATCCTGACTACATCCTTGTTTCCTTTTCCTAAGCTTGATAGCCATGTTCTTGTTTTATCTTATTTTTAATATATTTTGTTGATTAAGCTACTACAGTTGTCCCATTTCCCACCCTTTAAAAAGGGGCGGGGGATATATTCTTATTTTAATTATCTTCTTTTAGTGAAAGAAACTTGCAATTTTTCCTTTCAATGTATGTATGCTTTTCAGCTATTTATCTCTTTGTTTTAGGTTTCCACCTTACAATGTTACATTATAAACAACAAGTATATATCTATAATACATTAAAAAATACAATTATATTACATTAACAGATATATTTATATTATATTAAGATATATCTATATTGTAAGATACATTTATTTAAAGTGGACATATGCTTTGTATACTTTAAAAATTTATTGAGAATATGAAACATTATTTCCCATTGACTTTTATAATACAGTAGTCCCCCCTTATCTGCAGTTTTGCTTTCCAAGGCTTCAGTTAGGCACATCAACAGCAGTCAGAAAATATTAAAGGAAAATTTCAGAATTAAGCAGTTCATAAGTTTTAAATTGTCCACAGTTCTGAGTATTGTGATGAAATGTCATGCTGTCCTTTTCCATCCCACCTGTCACGTGAATCATCCACTTGCCCATATATCCATGCTGTATACTCTACCCACCTGTTCATCCCATAGTAGCAGTCTCAGTTATCAGATCAGCTGTCACAGTATCACAGAGCTTGTGTTCAGTTAACCCTTGTTTTACTGCATAAGTAGTGCAAAAGTAATGATGCTGGCAGTTCAAGCATGCCAAAGAGCAACTGAGAAGTACTTCCTGTAAGTGAAAAGATGAGTAGACTACAATAACATATTTTGAGAGATAGAGATCACATTTACATAACTTTTATTTTAGGATTGTTCTATTTTACTATTAGTTTTTGTTGTTAATTTCCTATTCTGTCTAATTTATAAATCAAACATCATTATAGGTATGTATACAGAGGGAAAAATTAGTATATATGGAGTTTTGTACATCCTTGGTTTCTGGTACTCAATGTAGATAATGGGGGACTGCTATAAATCAATTTTTCAAGAATGAAAATACTTCCAGAAGTACATAAAGAGCCTCTTACTCAAAAATAATTTTTCAAAAATAACCATATGCTTTTATAATACTTCTAAATGTCTGATATGTTTAAAAACACATGAATACATACATTATAATTATTCAGTGTTGTATGGTTAGATTTTTAGTTTTTTTTCTGCTGTATTTCTGTTATAATCAAATTAACAATAGGCATATATGAAATTATATATACTTTGCACATCTACTTAGGATAAACATTTTGGAGCAGAAATGATTAGTCAAATCACATGTGCACTTTTTATTTTTACAGATATATTCAAATCACTTCTAAAATGTGTGCTTCAATGTATAACATCATCTTTTTGTATGTCTCTGGACCATATGTATGTTCTCCTTGGAGAAGTGTCTGTTCAAGTCCTTTGCCCATTTTTTAATTGGGTGCCTTGTCTTCTTAGAGTGGAGTTGTGTGAGTTCTTTATATATTTTGGAGATCAAACCCTTGCCTGAGGTATCATTGGCAAACATGTTTTCTCATATGGTTGGTTCTCTTTTCATTTTAATGCTGTTTTCTTTAGCTGTGCAGAAGCTTTTTATTTTGATGAGATCCCATTTCTTTATTCTTTCCTTTATGTCCCTTGCTCTAGGGGGCATATCAGTGAAAATACTGCTGTGCAGAATATCTGAGATTTTCCTAAATGAATGGATCAAAAAACTATGATACATCTACTCAATGGAATTCTATGCAGTAGAAAGAAAGAAGGAGCTCCTACCCTTTGCTACAGCATGGATAGAACTGAAGAGCATTATGCTAAGTGAAATAAGCCAGGTGGTGAAAAACAAATACCATATGATCTCACCATTAACAGGAACCCAATCAACAAAACGAACAAGCAAGCAAAGTATAGCCAAAGACATTGAAACTGAGAACAAGCTGACAGTGATCAGAAGGGAGAAGGGAGGGGATAAAGAGGAAAAAGGGTGAAGGATTTACAGGAACAATTATAAAGGACACATGGACAACAACAAGGGGGGTGGAAATGGGGGAGGGAGGTGGGGAGGGCTGGGGTGGTGGGAAGGGTGAGGGGAAACGGCAAAAAAACTACTTGAAAAACAATAAAAAAGAAAGAAAAAATTTATAACATTATATACTATCACATCATAAAATCAATTATTTACCTCTTTTCCCATGTGATAAGCAAAACCTGTAATCACATTTGTTTTGGCTCCCATTTATTTGTTAATGAAGGGCAATATCTTCTTACATGCTGTTATTTTCTGTCTTCTTCTTGTGAACTCCCTCTTCATATCACCTGTATGAATTTGAATTTCTCATTTAAATTTTCTTAACCATAAAACAAGATACTGTGTTTAGTTTATTAAAATAACAAACAAAAAACACATGCTAAGTACTGATGATGGAGATGGGAATTTTTTTACCTTTTTATATTCCAACTATGAGAGACATCATATGGTGTTTGTCTTTCTCTCTCTGACTTATTTCACTAGCATAACACCCTTGAGGTCCATCCATGTTGTTGCAAATGAAAAGATGTCAGTCTTTTTTATGGTTGAACAATATTCCACTATATACACATGTCATGATTTTTATTAATTCACCCATAGAAGACACTTTGACTGGTTCCACATCTTGGCTATTATAAATAATGCTGCAATGAACATAAGGGTGCATAGGTCTTTTTAAGTTCAGTGTTTTCATGTTCTTCATATAAACACCCAGAATTGGAATTTCTGGATCATGTAGTAGAATTACTTGTAATTTCTTTTCATATTGTTTTCCATAATGGCTATATCAATTTACATTTCTACCAACAATGTGTAATGGTTCCCTTTCTTCCACATCTTTGCCAAAACTTATTTCTTACCTTTTTGATAATACCATTTAAACAGTATGAAGTGATAGCTAATTGTGGTTTTGATTTTAATTTCCCTGTTGATTAATATTGTTAAACATGTCTCCATGTACTTGTTTGCCATCTGTATCTTTTCTTTGCAAATTCTCTGTTCATATATTTTACCCTTTTTAAAAGTGAATTTAAAAAATTATTTTAATTTTGCTTTATTGAATTGTGTGATTTATTTATATATTTTGGATATCTCCTTATCATATACATGATTTCTATATATTTCCCCCCGTTTGGTTGACTTAATTTTGTTAAAGATTTCCCTATTATGAAGAAGTTTTTTAGTATGATGCAAATCCATGTATATATTTTGACTTTTGTTGCTTTAGCTTCGGGTGTCAGATTCAAAACATTATTGCCAAGACCTATGTCATGTGAGTTTACTACCTCTGATTTTAAAATTATAAGTTTTACAATTTCAGATCTTAGAGTCAAGTCTTCAATCCATTTTGAGTTAATTTTTGTGTAAGCTCTAATTTGGTGGTAAAGATTCATATTTTTGCATGTGGCTTTCCAATTTTCCCATCACCATTCATTGAAGAGGTTCCTTCCCCACTGTATAATCTTGGTTCTTTTGTCATAAATTAATTGACCATATATGCATGGGTATATTTCTGAACTCTATTCTGTTCCATTGATCTATTTGTCTGCTTTTATGCCAGTTCCTAATTGTTTTTATTACTGTAGTTTTGTAATATAATTTGAAATTAAAGCATATAATGCATCCAGCTTTGTTCTTTTTTTCTAAAGATTGCTTTGACTATATGGTGTTTTTGAGACTTTATAGAAACTTTAGGAAACTTTTTTATATGTTCTATTCCTGTGAAAAATATTTTTGAAATGTTAATAGTCATTGTGTTGAATCTATGCAAAGCTCTATGCTTTGCATAGTATGAGCATTTTAACAACATTGATTCTCCCAATCATCAGCATGGAATATTTTCTATTTATTTGTTTCTTCTTCAATTTTTTATTAGTGTCACAGTTTTCAGTATATTAAATATTGGTTAAATTTATTCCCACTCGTTTTATCCTTTTTTAATTGTTGTTCTATTATAGTTGTCCCAATTTAATCTTGTTGCTCTCACAGTCAATCTCCACCCTGATGTCCATGTCCATGGGTCACTTATACCTGTTCATCAATTAGACCTTTCTCCTTTCCCTCCTTATCTCTCTACCTCGTGCCCTCTGGCTTCTTGTTTCCATGCCTCTGGTTCTACTTTAAGATTGCTTATTTCTCTTTCCAATTGCTCATTATTAGCATACGGAAACATACAGTTTTTTTTCTTATTTATTTTGGAACCTGCAACTTTACTGAATTTGCTTATTAGTTCTCACAGCTTCTTAATGGTGTCCAGAGGTTTTTATATATATAATATCATGCCACCTTGAAATAGTGATAGTTTTACTTCTTTTTTTTTTTCCCAATTTACATGTCTTTTCTTTTTCTTGCCTAATTGCTCTGAGTAGGACTTTCCATACAGTTTTGAATAAAAGTGTTAACAGTGTGCATCTTTGTCTTGTTCCTGATCTCAGAGGGAAATCGTTCAGCTTTTGAATGCTGAATATGATGTTAGTTGTGGGCTTGTCATACATGGCCTTTATTATATATAGTATGTTCCCTCTATGCCTGCTTTGTCAGTTTTTATTACAAATTAATATTGAATTTTGCCAAGTGCTTTTCCCCTACTTATTAAGATGATGACATAATTTTTGTTATCATTTTGTTAGTATAGTTTATCACATTGACTGCTGGGCAAATATTGAAATGTTCTTGCCTTCCTGGAATAAATCCTATTTGATCAATATATTGTTGCATTTGGTTTGCTAATATTTTGTTGAGAATTTTTGTATCTGTGTTCATCATGGATGTTGGCTTTTAACTTATTTTCTTGTTGTGTACTTATCTGGCTTAGTATCAGGGTACACTAACTTCATAAATTAATTTGGATAAGTTCCCTCCTCTTCTCTTTTTTGAAAGAGTTTTAGAAAAATTGGTATTAACATTTCAAGTTTTTGGTAGAATTCAACAGTGAAGCAGTCAGGTTTTGGACTTTTGTTTTTTGGGGAGGTTTTTGATAACAAATTCAATAGCTTTACTAATAATTCAGATTTTCTGTTTCATGATGGTTCAGTCTTGGTAGGTTGTATGCTTCTAGGAATTTATCTATATTTTGTAAGTTGTCCAATATGTTGGCATATAATTGCTCATAGAAGTCTTTTATGATTCTTTCTATTTTTGTGTCATCTGTTGTAATATCTTTTTTGATTTCTGATTTTGTTTAGTGTTCTCTCTTTTTTCTTATGATGAATCTAGCTAAAGGTTTGTCAATTTTGTTTGTCTTTCCAAAAAATAACCGTGATTTTCTCTATTTTATGTTTAGTCTCTACTTCATTTATTTCTACTCTAATCTTTGTTATTTCCTTCCTTCTACCAACTTTGGGCTTTGTTCCTTTTCTAGTTCCTTGAGGTTTAATGTTATATTTTTAATCTAGGACCTTTCTTGTTTCTTAAGGTAGGCATTTATTGTTATGAACATCCCTTTTTGAACTGCTTTTTCTACATCTCAAAATTTTGGTGCTATGTTTCAAGTTTCATTTGTTTCAAGGTGTTGGCTTGGCAAGAAAGTCCATCTGCTTTTTCCACAAGGTGGCTCTAGTAGTGCTTAGCTGTCTTTAACTTCATTCAAAACAATTTTGCTAGATTTTATTAAGACAGCTATCATATCAGTGTGCTTTTAAAAAATCTTACCAACAACATTGGTGAATTTTTGTGTAGCTATTTTAATACAGAAGTTGGAAGAAAATACGCAACAACCTCATCAAAATTACAACTAAAATGTAGAACAACCATCACTTAAAACCAACAGAAATCGGGTTGAGTGGAAGTCTGACAAATATGGAATCAAAGAAACAACATTCATCCAGACTAGTAGGAGGCGTGGAGATGTGGAGCGGACTGGTTGCACAGTGCATGTTGTAGATAAAATTTCAGGAGGGGTGTCTTGGGAGGAAGAAGTCCCAGCCCCACCCAGGCCCCCCAGCCCAGAGTTCCAGTGCCAGAAAGATAAGTCCCCATAACTTCTGGCTGCAAAAATCAGCGGGGATGGAGTTGGTAAAAGTAACTTCTGGAGTCCCAAGCAGTTCCCCTTAAAGAAGCCACACATGGGTTTAACTCAGACTCACTCCCTCTGAGCTTCAGCACCCAGGTAGCAGCTTGAAAGACACCAGCGCCACACAGTGACCAACTGAAGTGTCTGGCATCAAGGTAGGTGCTGGGGGACAACTTTCTCCCACACAGAAAGGCAGGGAGAGGCCATCACTTTGAATATATCATATATATCATGCCACTGGCTTCTGGCCTGCCAAGTTTCTGCTGAAAATTCTGCTTATAGACTTTTGGAAACTCCCTTGTACATAACATGTTTTGTTTCTTTGAATGCTTTTGATATGGCCTACTTATCTTTAAATTTTTACATTTTAATTATAATTGGTCTTGGTGTAGGTGTTTAAATTGATTACTTTTATAACACATGTTAAGATTTTGTATATTGAAGAATTAACATTTTGTGCAACACATTTATTATAAATAATTTCCCAGTTTGCATCATGTTTGCTTGTCGTATCATTTATTAAATATTAGTTTGATTTTTGAGATTTTTTCTTCCTAAATATTGCTTTGTGTCATTTTATTTAAAGCTTATAAATTATTTTAATTTAATCATCTGCTTTCTTTCATACTAGTCTAATATTTTTTATTTGTAAATTTTTTATCAGAATTTTTAACATGTTGTTATTTTCAAATTTATGTTCTCTGGCTTGACTGCAGTTTTCTAAATAGCAGAGTCTTTACAAAGAACCTAAATGTTATGTATTTTAATCTATTATACATTTAGAGCTTCAGGATTTATTGGGACTATATGTTCCAAAGGTGAGGTTTTATGAAATTTTCTGGTTTTCTGTGAAGCAAATTTATTTTGTTTATATTATTTTGTTTAATAGAAATTTATTTCTATTTATTTTCATAATTACTGCAACTAAATTTTACATTACCAACCTGATGTTTCTACCTTAGAGACATTTTCATCATCAATCAAGTTCCCTGCTCTCTCTTATCTTGAGTATATTCTTATTTTCCTATGAATTTTCCTTTATGCTTATATTAACCAGTTTTATTTACTTGTATCTCCTTAAGTGATAGTCATCTTCCTTCTTTCACATATTGTTGTTAAGATACTCCTATCAAACGTTAACATAGAAGCTTATTTTTTCATTAGATTAGGTGACATTAATTTAACAAATTATATAGGATTCAAGTGTGCTATTCTATTATACATCATCTGTATATTGTGTTGTGTGCCCACCACCCAAAGTTAAACCTTCTGTCACCATGTATTTGATCCCCTTTACCTTTTACTACCATCTACCCACTTCCTTCTGGTAACCACCACACTATTGTCTGTGTCCATGAGTTCTTGTTTGTTTCCCTTTTTTCTTTTTTTTTTTTTTGTTATTTTCAGTTTTATATCCCACATATGAGTGAAATCCCATGGTTCTTGACCTTTTCTGTATGACTTATTTAAGCATGATATTCTCAAGATCCATCCATGTTGCCTGCCACAAATGGCAGTATTTCATCTTTTCTTACAACTGAATAGCATTCCATTGTATGTGACATATGTCCAGAAAAAGTCCAGCCATTATCAATAAAACAAGAACAGTTTGCACAATCTCAATGTAACCTGACAGCCAAGGAGAGTAGACTGGAATGCGCATACATGAACAACGATGACTTCATTGTACTGGTCAGTGGGGGCAATAGACACCATTGAGTGAGCATGTGTACTGTGTGGCCATCATATTCAAAATGACTGAATAAGCAGAGGAACAATTCTGCATCAAATTTTGTGTTAAGCTTGAACATTCCTCTGTGGGAACTATTCAGATTATTCAGAAGGCTGTAGTAATGGGCAACTGGTTATTGGCAGCTTCTTCACCACAATACACCAACTCATGCATCATGCCTCAAACATAGTTTTTTGGACAAACATCAAATCACAGGTGACTCAGACCCCCTACAGCCCAGATTTGTCACCCTGCTGCTTCTGACTTTTCTCAAAACTACAATCACCTTTGAAAGGGAAGAAATTTCAGACCATTGATGAGATTCAGGAAAATATGAAAGGGCAGTTGATGGAGATTCCAAAAAAGGATTTTTCCGAGTATTTTGAACAGTGGAAGTAATGCTGGGAAAACTGGATGCGTCTCAAGGTACCTACTTTGAAAGGGACTGATGCATCATTGTCCTATGTACAATGTTTCTTGTATCTTGTATCCTCAATTAATGTTTCTATTTTTCATAGTACATAGATGGATACTTTCTGGACAGACCTAGATATGTACCATATATTCTTTATTCAGTCACCTGCTGAGGGCCACTTTTGTTGTTTTCATGTCTTGGCCACTAAGAATAATGCTGCAAATAAATGTTTTTAAAGTTTTTATGTACATACCCAGAAGAAAGGTTGGTGGGTCATGTGATAACCCAATTCTTAACTTTTTGAGGAACCTCCACACCATTTTCTATAATGGCTGTGCCAGTTTACATTTCAGCCAGCAGTGAATGAGGGTTCCTTTTTCGCCACCACATTTCCAGCACTTGATATTAATTGTCTTGTTGATAATAGCCATTGCAGCAGTATGAGGTACTATCTCATTGTTGTTTTGATTTACATTCGCCTATAGCTCATGAAGTTGAACATCTTTTCATATTTGTTGGCCATTTGTATGTCTTCTTGGGAGAAGTGTCTGTTAAAGTCATCTGCCCATTTTTTAATGGATTGTTTATTTGATGTTAAGTTGTATAAATGTGTAGCAACTGTTCAACCCTGGTCCACTCTAGATTTGGGCAGACAGAAGACTATTCACAGAGCCATTGGGATGTTTGACGTGCCTTAATTCAAGGGTGGGTGATCCACACATGCTGCAAGTTGGGTGTGACACTCAGTGTCACCTGTTTCCCTGTGTGCCACCCAGCAGGAATCCCCTACCCCTTTAAATACTAAAATATAGACAAAGCTATCAGGGTGCCAACAGATATTACCCAGTAGGTCTTCATGCTATGCATGTGAGCCCACTCAAGGCTATGGGAACAGTTTGTCAGATCCAGTCTCAAGGTTATGAGAACAATACTTATCAGGCCCATTCTCAAAGTTGAAGAAAACTGCTTCCTTTAGTTGCCTAGACATCTGGGTGAGGAAGCCAGACTGCCTCCATTTATCCTACAATGAGTTTTTATATATTATGGATATAACTACTTTGTTAGAGCTGTCATTTGCAAATCTTCTCCCTTCCAGTAGGTTGCCTTTTGGTTTTGTTTGTTATTTTTTTTTCCTGTGCAGAAGCCTTTTAGTTTGATGTAGCACCATTGTTATTTTTACTTTACTTCCCTTGCCTTTAGGGCCATTTTCATAAAATCTTCTCTAAAACTTAGGTCCAATAATTTGCTACATATATTTTCTTCTATGTAACTTAGTCTTGCAGATCTTTTATTTGGGTCTTTGATCCATATTTAGTTTTGTATATAAGGACAAATGGTAGTCTAATTTCATTCTTTTGCATATGGCTTTCCCATTTTTCCATTAAGCTAGAAGTTTAATTGGCATTTCCTAACTCTGAAAGCATACCCTATGTACACTTCTTGAACATATATGTGTTAATGTCAGTTAACAACTGGAATGGGAGCTTGCCAGTTTTTGTTTGTTTGTTTGTTTCTAGAAATGACCATCAGAGTCCATTAGATTAATGATCTGGATTTAAATGTGCTAATTGCATTACATTATCATCTCAGAAATGTAAGACTGTGGGTTCAATCACTTTTTCAAGGAGTTTCAGAAGGGGAAATTTCAGCCAAACTATTGTTAAAAGTCTCATATTTACACCTCAGAATTCCTTCCTTCTAACTGTCATAGTCCCAGGTGGTACACAAGTGGAAAGAAGGAGACTCATTTCTGAGCATGAAGCAATGGGGACACATTCATGTCTCCTGTAATGGAACCATTGTGGGTCTATTGCTCTGGGTTTGATTGCCTGTCGATGATAAGAACTGTGGCTGTCTGAAAGGTCACCGGTTTGATTCCCAGTCACAGCACGTGCCTGGGGTGCAGGCTAGATCCCTGGGTGGGAGCATGCAAAAGGCAATTGATCAATGTATGTCTCTCAATCAATGTATCTCTCACACACTGATGTCTGTCTCCCCTTCTCCCTCCCCTCCCCTCTCTCTAGAAGTAAATAAATAAAATCTTAAAAAAAAAAAAAGAACGGTGGCTGTCAGTGCCAGAGTTTGGTAAAAAGGAAGGGGATTATTTTATTAAAAGTTATACAGGTTAAGAGTAATGGCAGAATTTTGCCATTAAGTCATATTATCTTTGAACACCCACAAACACACAGTCCTCTACATCCCCACCTCCCCTTTGCCCAGTCAGACCAGTCTCAGAGCATGCCAGTCAGAGGTACTGCCTCTCAAGGAAACACACACACACACACACACACACACACACACACACACACACACAGAAATTCATGACTCACTTCCCCAGGATCCTCCTAGTAATCTATGCTAGTCAGGGCAGGCCTCCCAAGGTTCCCAGCACCATCAGCCATGTCCCCACAATCTCCAACTCTTAATCGGAAACAGCGTGGCACTTCTCATGGCCTGCTGATGAGGGTCCTTCCATCATCCCCTTTTGACCCGAATGGTCCTGCTGCCCATGACTGCCCACCTTTTAGTTTAGATCCCAGACTGGATCCTCTTCCAAAACCCCATTTCCAAATCCCCCCACAATCAGCTATACCTGCCAGCACTCCCGTATTTTCCACCTTTCTTGCCCATCATGGTTAGCCCTGGACAGGCGTGGCCCTGTGGTTCTGAGTGAACCATTTCCAAGCTCTTGCACAAGCTCTATAACCACAGGAGCCACCGCCCAGCTTCATCAAGGGTCAAAGTCATGTTCTTCCTGGCCCAGTCAAACTCTTCAGCAATACTATGAAGCTAGCCTGCTGTTATTGATGCATAAAGTAACTTTTAATGGCCCTGCTCCACTCTCCCATCCACCAGCCAGGTCTATAAGGGATATTCCCAGATATCCCAAGTTCAGGACCCCATTCCACACCTGTTACACCCCAACTTACAACTCACTTCTCACAATAAGTTTCTACCTAGTTAGCAAAAGGTGAATGTCTTTCCTAAAAGTGAGAGAATCAATGACTTGGGAAGCACTGCTCTTTTTCGAAAATAGGACCAGGAAAGACATAGTGTAGTTGATGAAGAAACATCATGGGAACAAAAGACATTACTTCTCTACCCCAATTTGGTTTTGTAACTTACAGGTTTTTCCCAAGAATCAAATGGACAAGTAGGTTAAATTATTCAGCATCGACTCACAAAGAGGGTTGTGTAATGGGATAATAAAAGCCCAGACACATTGTGTAAAACACAAACCAAGACCTGAAGGAAGACAAAAAGAAAAGTCCTCAGCATACATTAGACTATGCTGTGCAAGAAATGAACGACTATAAATCCACGAGAACCAGTATTTGTTCAACTGCCTCACAGCTGAAGCTAGTAGTGTCTGGATTTATTTCTCATGTTGGAAGGAATTAGTGGAGGAGACTACATTATATTCAATTTTCAGATATTTATGAACAGAAAATTCATTCACATCCATTTTTAGTACATTAATAATATTCACTCAAGCCTTTCAGGGTAAAAACAACAATTCTTAGGGAAACAGTTTTAACATCTCAAGCTGAAATTTAACTGTAAATAGCTAATTTTTAAGTCAAATAGGCTAATACATGTTTTCATCTCTTTTATCATTTATGACATGTTTATTGTATTATGACCCAGACCTCAAACTCATATTTTAGAGGAAAAAAAAAGAACACTTTCTTTCTTAAGAAGCTATTTTTATATACAGCTAGAAGTTTGTTTTTCCAAGTAATCCTGTCAAACATTTAAAATGTGCACACCTACAAACTACTTCCAGCTTCAGATGAGAATTGTTCTGAGTATCGCATGAATGCAAAATTGCATAGCTCTGCCCTAGAAAACTTTCCCAAAGCTTCTCTTTTTGCTAGACAATGAAAGCAAACCCTTAATGTTTATTGAGCAGGATTTATGAAGCTGTCAGTGAACTGACACATGGCAATAAAATGTATTGTGGCTGGAGTCTAGATGATCTACAGCTGAATGAATTACACTAATTCTGTTGCTTGCATATTCATGCTATGGAAATAGTTCTTGTAACAGATTTCTTCATTGTCTGCAGGTGCCACAGTGTGGTGAGAAGTAGAGTTAATTGCACTCTAGGACATGTGGGAATTCACACGTTCATAGAGTTGGCTTGTTTTCTGGGAGAGCATTCATGATTTGTGTAAGGAAGCCAAAATACCCATAATTAAATTATCACAACTGCAAACACTTAACTTTTGAAAAGACATTCAAAATAGAGGGATTTCTAACTCTTATGTTAATCCCAAAACTATCTCCATCTACATTCCAATTAACATGTACACTTGCATTCCAAGTTTAATGTTACTCAATAAAATGTAATTGTTGGTTATATCACTACATGCATAGCTGCTATACCTCCTAGCTAAATGAGAGTACCTAGTTCTGTAAGCTTAATTAGAAGAGATGTTTTCCCTTATGAGGCATATTAAAAGCAATGTGTTTTATTTACTTTAGCAGAAGGTACATTAGGGAATCTGTGAAAGAAAAAGAAATTAATCATTAAAAATGCATACACTATCTTTTTATTTTCTTATTGTGACCCAATATGCACAGCTGCGTTGCATGATTTAGCAAGGAAAATATCTCAGTTCTCTGGATTTTTGCTTAGGTTAATAATTAGGAAATTCCCAATGTTTCTGGGGTTTTTTTGGAGGGGGTTAAATTTTACTAGGTATAATTCTATATGCTAATAGCTCTACTTTCACCCAAGCCCCTTTTATTTCTTTGTTACAGAGCTTATTCTTTGGAAGATTCTGACTTTCACTCTTTTCTTCAGTAACAGCAAATCTTTTGATGACTCCATTGGTATATCAACATGTCAGATATCAGAAAACAAATGAATAAGATTTATTACATTATTACAGAGTAAATGTAATAAAATGCGTAAAAATGCGTATAGGCATTTACAGAGAAAAGCATGAAATTTGGGGAATTAAATCATATTTTCAGGAAAAGGTGATGTGAGACTGAATTTTGAAGGGAAAGGGGGCATTAATTTATACGTAAATGAAGGCAAGGCTATATTTATTTAGAGCGGTAGAATTTTTAAAATTAGGTTGTAAGTTATGGAAAACTACAAGTTGTCGATATGGTGCGGTAAAGTTTGTAGCTAGGGTTAAAGCAGGGAATAATATGGGAAAAAGACCTGAATGAATATTAGGCCATAAATGTCATGCTAATGCATTTGAAAGGGATGCAAATAGGGACTCTGTAGAACTTTTAAAAGAGAAATCTGCAAATCTCTCAAATCTACAAATCTCCCTGACAACTGTGTTGTAAAGGATAAATAAGGTAAAAAAGAGGTAGTTACATCAGTGTTAAAATAAGGTATATGTATGAAAAGAAACACAAGATTTAACATATTAAATATTTGGATTGTAGTATTAAAGTAAAAATTGGTAGTGTTATTGTTTTAATTTTTGATAACAATGCATTTCATAGATTGTGGTGCAATAAATGAATTAATATAACTGATATAGTTATTGGTATAACATATAAATGTAATTAATTAATATCACTAATAACAGTTCTGTTTTTCCCTAAGTATATTCAAGTGTGAAGTAGATATCTATCATACCTAAATTGTTATTAAGCCATCTAAACTATAAAAGGAGTTTTACTTTGTTTTCTAAGGAATATAATATGTCAATTGTGTGAATAAGGAAATATCATTTGCAACACTTCACCATGAAGTAGAACTTCCTAGTACAATCAGAAGTCGGTTTTCCTACTATAGCCATAAATAGCTGTTTTCAGTTTGAAATTTAAATTTTAAATAATTTTTCAGGTGAGGAAATTAACACAAATGCAATGCAGAACATGAAAAATGAATGTAATTTGATAGTAATTAAAATCACCTTAACTGATGTCTTTTGCTCTGAGGTTTCATATTTTGTTAAGACTGTGGGTTCTGGAAGGAGACTTTCAGACACCTACTGTTTACTGATAAATGTTGCTTATTTAAAGATAAGGTGATATAGGGCCACAACATAATCATGAAAAATATAAATTAAACAAATATATTAAAATATCAACATGTAATATAAATACATGTATAATATATAATTATATATGTATTTATATTAATGTATGTTAGATATATTTAAATGCAATACATTTTCAAACTGAAAATAAACCTGAAATGAGTGAATTTTGTGTAACATAGAACTCATAGTAACAAAGAATTTCTTAATTTTATTTTGAAAATAAATTGCAAACATTTCTTTTGGGAAGTAATGTTAACCTCTGAGTGTAACTGGAGAAAACTCCTATAAACTAATGATATAGGGAGGTTCTATCTACATGATTCTTATAGAGCGAATAGTTTAAACTGTGTAGGAAATGCACAAGACACAGGTATTTTTTTTAATACAGATTTCTTCCTCCCTATTTTGACTGGCAGAAGCAATATCATATAATACTGACTTTTTTCAACATAAAATCAATACAAAACATGTCATATATTTACAGTGGTATATTACTAAAACATACATATCTTTCACTAATTTAGATACCAGAATGCTTGTTATCAGTGGGGAATGGGAATGGAGGGAGGAAGAAGACAATAAAGAGTGTCAAAAATATGGTGACAGAAGGCGGCTAAATTTCGGTGGCAGATACACAGTAGAGTATATAGATCTCATGTTATAAAGATGTACATTGACACTTACTCAATGTTATTATTAACCAATGTCTCCCCAATACATTTCATTAAAAATACTATAAAGGAGGGAATATATACTAAAACATTATCGGTGGCTCTGCTTGGGTAGTGAGATTAAACACCTTTGTTTTTCTCTGTTATTTTTGCATTTTGTAAATTTTTGACAAATCCTTTTAATAAAAATTTTTAAAGTAAATAAAATATGCAATTAATTTTTTCCAAAAATATCATTAATATTTAATTAATTTTTCCCAAAAATGTCACATTTGATTGCTGAATCTTCATTGTTATAAGCCTTCAAGAAATTGAGGCAATAAATAAAATGTGTATTTTTTGAGCAATGGTATTTTAAATATCTTTATTTAGCACCAGTTAATTTACAGTTCTAAACAAGCATACCAACAAATTTAAAACATACATGGATAAATCATTAAGCATTATTATGGAATTTACAAGTTTATTTCACTTCAGATTTATTGTTTGGAATATTTATTTATTTTTCATTCTATGCCTATTTATTAAGTACCACTATTATTTGCCATGAATTGTTCTAGAGAATTGGTATATGCATCAGTAAAAAAAAAAAACAAAAAACAACAACAAACAAAAAAACAGAAACATCTGCTCTTTTTGAGAGTTTGATCTCAAATTGTATAAATCTCTTACTTTTGAAGAAGAGACTTTGTGTCTGTCTACTGACAGTAGTTTAAAGAGCACCTTAGATTTTTGTTATTCTTTTGACTCATATAAGACTTTCTCTTTAAAGCATCATGATTCTAAAAATGCCATATGCCATTATAATATCAATTTTATTTTGTTAACTAAGAAGCCATGTATCTCCTTCGGACATTTTCTAATTTAATACAGGCATTTTAATTTTATTGCATTATTTTTATAATTAACTTTTACTGAGTTTCCTTTCACCATATTACTTAAGATTGTTTAATTAAAATATTTGTTTGACTCTTCAAAACAAATTAGAGATAAGCAAGTAAAATGTTCATTTTATTCTGCAACAAATGTACCATAATTAGTGATTCAGTTACGGGTTGATCGATCTATTATTAGAGCCAGTACGAACAGGGACTGTGTTATATTACTTATGTATTAGTCCCAAGTGAATATAAAACATTATATTTACTGTTTAAACCTTTTTTATTTGAAAATATGTTT
This sequence comes from Anoura caudifer, assembly GCA_004027475.1. Taxonomy (NCBI): domain Eukaryota; kingdom Metazoa; phylum Chordata; class Mammalia; order Chiroptera; family Phyllostomidae; genus Anoura; species Anoura caudifer. The sequence continues at coordinate 135,891 of PVKU01003736.1, forward strand.
CTTATCTCCAAGATGAAGTTTATTCGGATTTACTATTTTATGCTCAATAATTCTACCTTTCTTCCAAAATCATTCTTTATATTCGTGTTGGTTTTATGTTTGATTAGTAACAGATAAACATTTACTTCAAATGGTACATTAAAAATACTAACAACTAATTTCAATAATTTTATAAATTTTAATTGCACCCAAAATACTTCTCCATTTTCTAATTTGTTTCAAAAGCTTTAAACTGGGTGTGCAAATACATGTATGCAACAGTATGATATGGGTTTAATCTTAGTTTCTTAATGAAGAATTTGTCTATGAAATGGTAAAAGTATTGTGAATTTAGAAGATCCTTAATATATTGTTTCCCTTTGTCAACTTGAATGGTCAAATATATGTCCCATATTCCTTGAAAGATTCAATAATATCTTTTTCTTTAAAAGATTCTTCTTTGCTTGGCTTCTGGAACACCATATTTTCCTGATTTTTTTAAAGTGGTCAATAGTGGCATGCCCTGACAGGAAATCCAATAGTTTGCTGCAAAAAAAGATCACAGAATTATAGACATGTGTAACTGTGCAGCTCTGAGTAACTCCTCTTCTTGTTATGAGTTACATCCTTAGGCACCAAACATGAATGTTTCTTGTCTAATGTATAAAATCCAGATTTCCTGGTTCCTGGGCTCCTCCAACCTGGGAAGTTCCTCATTCTCTGAAGACTGCACCCTGTTAGTTTAAAAATGTTGATACATGCACCATCATAAGAAATTGAAGCTTCAATAGTGAGATTTTGCATCTACCGATTTACATTCTTGTTTTGTATTTTCTCTGCACTCAGTGTGTGTCAGCGTAAGTGTAAATCAAAGTGAAAGCAACAAAAAAAATCAATTCTCAGTCATCATTCTTCCCATACTATATTCTGAAATGGTTCTTTTTGCTCTGGTGCAGTCTACAATACCTTCTTGGGTGTTTTGTTTTGTTTTTTTTTTTTTTAGAAGTTTGCATGTTCTCCACCTCTTAATATCAGAGTATAGCAAAGCTTCTAAATAATTCCTGAACAATATCATCCAACCCAATGACTTCAAAGTCTAACCCCAACCTTGCTCTTAAATCTAGCATCCAATATCTTCTTGGTATCCTCATTTGGATACTTATTAGATGATTCTAGCTCAGTATTTGTAAAGCTTTAGTTTGATTCCTTTCTCACTTCCACGCTGCTCCTTTCTCAGTGTTCCTGTAAGCCACAATACAATTTACTTCCGGTTTCAGGGCGGGTTCCTTAGACTTTTCTCACATTTATGTTTTATTCTCATATCCTAAACCCTAAATATCCACGAAATTGTTCTACCCAATTAACGTACACATCTTAAATCTAAACTTTGTCGCCAATATCACAACCACTCTTGCACAAGCTATTATCATATGTAGTCTGGTCTACTCTAATGTTTTCCTAAATGATTGCACTGTTTCCACCTTTAGAACCCTACCGTAAATGCTCCATAAAGCAGCCAAGATAACTCTTGAAAAATGTGTAGTTGTTACATTCCCTTGTACGAAACCCTTCAAACATCCAAACACTTTCATTACACTTAAAATATAATCCAATTACTCTGACACATGCAAGCTGCACAAAAAAGAACGCCTGAGTGAATTTTTTCCTGACTCGCTCCTTCTAATCACACTGAACTCTTTGCTGATCTTTTAACTCACACCAAACACTGTTTTACCAAAGGACTTTTCACTTACTATCTCATCTTGCTAGAAAAAGCTTCTTCTGTGTATCTAGATATCTAACACATTCAACATTTCTTTATTACAAAGACAATTCTTTATTTAGACATTTCCTAATTTTTCTGTCTAAAATGGCACACTCCTGCGACTATCTGTCCCTGTATTCTGCTTTATTTTTCTCCATGGTGCAATTCACTAAAATTACATATTAATCTTATCACAACCTGTTACTGCTGATTCAAACTAAGACTGAACATAGCAGATATTGTCAAACAAAGGCTGTCACTGTCAATTCAATGCCAAGAGGAATCCCCAATTTGGGATGCTGCGTAAGGGAGGGCTTTATTCAATCAAAATAACTCAATTGTAAAACAGCTTGGCTAAGGAAGAGCTCAGCTGTGAGACCCCAATTGTGAAATAGCATGACTGTGAGCTCAGGTGAGTCATCCTGGGTAAGGATGCCCCGATGAGGTAGCTCTGGGGTTACAGTTCAGTGTCACCGTTCAGCTCCAGTGACACAGCTCCATTTGGCAAGGCAGCTCCCCTCCACTCTGGGGTTACATCTCCAGATTTGGTGTTAGGACTCCAGCAAGGGAAATGCAATATCCAATGAAAATTAAAAGTGCACTCCATAGAGACAGAGGGGAGGTTCACTTATACAGAGAGAAGTTTCTGACCATGGTCCCTGATTTCTATGCAAATGAAGACTACAAATGATCCTAGTTTGGTGCAAATAGCATGATCCTGATTGGTTGGAATAAAGCTACTTTGATTAGTTGGTGAAGACGCAAATGAGAATATTGCTGCACAGTTCCTATTGTATGGCAAACTTCTCAGTCCTACATGTCAAATTTCAAACCTAGAATTCTGTCATATGGATAGACTCAAGCCTGCAGGAGCACATGCAGGAGGCTTAGCAGCCCTGTCTGTGGCTTTTCCCTAAAATGCAGTGTACATGGGAGGCCTTTGTGAACAATCACTGCTGTACTCTGGTTATGAATTTGGGCCTAATTAAGCACAAGAAATCCTTCTTGGCAGATATACTCTCAGAATCAAAAATATCCAATAAAAATTATTTAATGCATGTGGATACTATTTTTGTAATTATAGAGTGAATATTAGGATTATTCCTTACGGCTGCTCTAGAATTTGCAATAATCTGCTGTCTTTTCTAATGTGTCATAACAAATCAAATTCATTACATGATAACATCAAAGTTAATAAAAATAAAACTATGTCATTAATAAGTCTATTTCTAGAAAACATTTTTACAACTAGATCAAAAATGAGCAAAAGTCCTGAACAGACACCTCACCAAAGATAATATATAGATGGGAAATAAACATTTGAAAAGATGTTCAATATCATATGTCATTAGAAAAATGGAAATTGAGATGCCACTACACTTCTATGAAAAAAAACAAAAATCCACAACACTGACAACACCAAATTTTGATGAGGTTGAAGCAACAGGAAATCTCTTTAATTGCTGGTAAATGCAGAATGGTACATCTACTCTGGAAAATAGTTTGGCAGCATCTTACAAAACTAAACATACTTGTACCATATGATCCAGTAATCACACTCTTTAGTGTTTACTCAAATGAGCTGAAATTTGTGTTTACATAAAGATTTACATATGGTTGTTCATAGCAGCTTTACTCATAATTTGAAGCAACAAAAATATCCTTCAGTAGGTGAATAGATAAACACAATGTAATATTATTCAGTGCTAAAAATGAACTATCAAGCCACGAAAAGAAATAGAGGAATGTTAAGTGCATATTAGTAAGTAAAAGAAGCCAATCTGAGAAGGCCACATACTATATGATTCCAACTATATGACATTCTGGAGATTTGAAAAACTATGGAGACAGTAAAATGATTAGGATTGCCATCAGTTGGGGTGAGGGAGGTATAAATAAGCAGAGCACAGAGGGCTTTTAGTAAGAAAAATGATTCTATCTTACTCTATAATGGTGGACACATTGTTAAAAATACAAAGAATGCACACCAAGAATGCATACTAGGTAAACTATGAACTTTGGATAGTAATGATGTGTTAATATAGGCCAAGTGATTTTAAAAATATAATACTATCAAATATGATATTGGAGGAACTGTGTATTTGATAGATGGAGGTATGTGAGAAGTCTTTATTTTCCACCAATTTTGCTGCAAAGCAAAAATTTCTGTAAAATATAAGGTCTACTAAAAATAACTTGAAATTGATAAGGCACATTAGTAAAATATCCTAGTAACTACTTTAGCAAATAGAGTAATGCTGAACAAATGATGCATTTTTAAACAAGTAAATTATTTAAGCAAGTGCTATTTACTTAAATCTTGCACCTGTAATAACATTACAGGGAAAAGTTTTTCCACATGTGGTAGGGTCTTGGCTAAATCTCTCTGTGCATTCAGAAGGCTAAGTAGCAGAAATTTTTAGACTTTTTGAAATAATGTAAATTTTGTGCAAAAACACATAGAAGCAAGATTGTGAGAGAAGTGGAAATTTTTTAAATTCTATGAAATGTGATCCCCATACTGGCCCCTTAATTAGGAAATGAGTACAGAAGAGGTAATTATAAAGAATAACTCTATGCTTTATCCAGAAAAGCTGCTGGGTACATATGGAAAGTCAGATACAATCAGCGGTGCTGTGTGGTCCAGATGACAATGTATAATCCATAGTTGAGAGATTTTCTTCCAGTTTTGTTTTAGAACATAGCATGGATAAGTTAGTTGAAGTGGGGACTAAATAAAAATGTGCAGCATTTGGCACATCCAAAACTCTGCATCTGTGAACTCTCAAACAAATCCCTCTTAGTAGGCAACAGCTCTCTAACAGCACAGAGAATCAGTATGTAGAAGAAAAGTCAACTAGGACAAAGTGACCCAGAAGAGGGACCGGGAACTGGGAAAGAGTTTTGTTTAGGTTACTTAGAAACCGCAAAACCGTCGGGCTTCGGTTAGGTAGTCATAATTTCTGTTTTGGCTTCTGTAGACCCAGCTTCCGATAAGGACACCTCAAGGCTACAGTTATTTTTGCATCAGCTTCTGTACCTCCTGCTTTTGCCACGTAGGATATGGCATCCAGAGAGCAATAAAAGCCCTGCCCAGCCAAGGTTCGGGACCCAGAATTTGGAAACTGCCTCCTCTGGGTCCGCGTGTGTAATAAAGCCTCACTCCGTCACCCCTAATCGCGCGCCAGAGTCATTATTTTCCAAATTATTTTCCGTAACAAGTAAACTAGCACTGAAGAGACCACAGAGCTTGGGGAAAAAAAAAAAAAAAAAAAACCTGCATGGTCTTTCTAGAACTATTTAGCAGGGGTATGCCCAGGAAAATATAGTAGAGAAACTTGGGAGGAGACTTTTTGTAAATATAGAGAAAGTCTCAGAAATATTGTTCGTGATCATAAAGGGAAAATGGAAAATCTCAGCATGCATGTGGAAGAAATGAACTAAAAAATGTTGGTTTTATTACTCACAATAGTAATGTGCACATACATACTCATGGACCTAAAGAATTCTGAGTTACCTAAGTACTTACCCATACATTTGTTGTACTGCAAGGAAATAAAAATTGAATCAAGATAATTTCCTATAGGAAAACTTTCCAGAAGAAAGAAAATTTTCTCCATTTAAACAGATAATGAGAACATAGGTATCTATGGCTATGTTTATTTGTCTAGATTTAGAAACATAATATTTGGATAACTCCTCAGCATGTTACTTATACAATGTCAATAACTAAGAATGAAAGGAGAAATGTTTCATTACTATTTCAGAAAGAGATTTCTTAAGGTGAATTTGAAGAGGTACTAATTCATTCTACTGCATGGTTTTCCCAACAGAAGTCAGCAGACATGTAATGGTTGAACAAAATAAGAAAAGAGGAAATGTAAGGAGAAGAAGAAGGAGGAAGAAGGACAGGAAGAAGAGGAGGAAGTGGAGAAGGAGAGTCCAAGATTTTTCTCAGCATTTTGCTTAATTGTTCTATTTAATCCTTTCAAATACATTAAGTTGATGTTTTATTATTTCCATTTTTATTACAGATAAAAACAACATAGAAAGATCAAATAAATTAACAAAGTTTTCAGTTAATAAGTGCTCAAGCCTGACTTGAACCCTGGACTGTTTAACGCAATGTAACTGTAGACAGACAGGGAGCACTGGGGAATCTCTCCCATTGGCCAAGATGGCACAGGTGGAGGTTTTTACACTAAATGTGAGATTGCCAAAAGCTAGAAGGAGGAGGAATAAATGGGGCCCAAGCACGCTAAAGCTAGCAAGATAATTGGATAGAGGAAAAAAAAAAAAAAAGCCCTCCCCTCCCTAATGCAATAAGTACCCCTGGAATTGAACAGGAAGCAGGGATTATCTTTGAGATATTCTCCCAGGTGGCATGCATCTGAATTTCCTTTTCCACCAACACCTGTCTCATGAATTTGGCTTTCATTGTGGCAGGAAGTGAAACCTGCATTTCAGTTATAATAATAAGAGCCAGAATTATAACCAATAAGTATTATTGCATTCTATAAAATCAATAATGTGAATTGTGCATTTGGAGAAAAAGTGTTCTTGGCCTTGTGGTGGTTAGTTTGAGTAATTTATAATATACACAAGAAAGAAGTTTGTATAGGTTACATAAAGTCAAGCTAAGGAGTTCTATGTTTTAACTTAAACTCCATTCAGAATTGCTGAAGACTTCAGGGTTAAAACAAGGTAACAGGAGTAAACAGAAACTTCAGAACATTTAGTCAGAAAAAGAAAAGAAAGTAGAGAGACAAATAATTAGAGTTCCGTTCTACTGTAGAAATTTGTCCATAATGGCTGCCTCAACAGAAATCAACAAATGTTAAGCACAAGATGGTATTCAAATGGCCAAAGGGGACAAAGCAGTAATTTATTTTTCACCTAACATAAAAATTAAAATTTTATTCACATTAATTTACCTGACTGCTAAATTAATCATCTTCTCCATCTTACCTCATGTTGATCTACACACTCCCCAATTTTCCAGACTCAAGATGGGTAGACTTAAGAATATAAAGGTAAATGCAATCAATTAAAGAAAACATAGATATATTACTAATACATATTTTAAGCAAATCTATAATTTATGTAACTTATTTAAGCACCAAAAGTGTACTGGTTTAAACATATGTATTTCCTGATTATATCAGCTAAAATTATATGTGTTGTTAAACCTACATGTGTATGTGTGTATATACATATATGCACACTTTAGAATGTTTGTCATGACTCCTAATATATATTTACATATGCATGTATATATATGCATGCTTTGGAATGTTTGTAATAATGCGTAATATTTATCATGGATTAGTTTTAAAAATAATAAAATGTATTTTGAAAGTAAAAACATTGCATCATTCTGAGACATCTGTATCTCAAACACTATATGTGAAAATGAAGATCTTCTCTATATTTGGGCTTCACATTTACTGAATTTTGTGAATTTGCCAGCAGCATTGCCTTTCTGAGAAGTATTCCCCACCTCCATTTACACCCATCTGAATGCTCCAGGGTGAACTACGGTATTTTGTGTCATCTTGCACCTTGTCCCATTTGATTGGTTCAGAAGTGTGCATTTGATCCAGCCAGGGCTAATCAAATCCTAGGAGTGTTAAGAGTTCTTGACAACAACAACATCAGAATTCCAGGGGAAATAAATCTGGTGTACACAGAGATATTCTAACTAGGGACAAAGAGATCCTGGTGACATTCAATTTTAATCCTAGTCCTTTCTGGGCCCCACTACATGTCTGCCCTTCATCTAGTTTAACTGCAGAAACTTCTGAGGATTTTGCCAGTCAATGGAGTGTGCATTTTTCTATTGCCAGTCAGATTTATGTCACCTGAAACAAAAAGTTAATATAAACACCTACTCACTGTTGGGCAGCGTACAACGAGTTAATCAAAGATCGTGCAATAGCAGTTTGGGGTGACATAGTTTTAAAGAAATAAAGAATAAAATACATTTACCCTTTTAAAATACATTCTGAGTGGGATGATTAAAAATTTGACTTTCATTCTACTTTAAAACACCCCAGGTTATAAAATACTAATGTTACAAAGTAAGTGGAGCTCATCCCTAATGAGCAGATATCAATAGATTAGCATTTTAAGCATGGGATGACAGCATGATTGCAACAAACATCTGTAAAATTATTGCTTTTCATCTACATTAATTTGCTAAATGACTGCCATGCAAATAGCCCCAAACCATAAATAAAAAAAGGCATTCAAGAATCATTAGTAAATTAGACGTCGGTTACCTGATTTAAAAATCAAAAACAAAATTAAGTGCACTGATGCATTACCTACAGTACTAGAATGTAATGAGGAGATGTATGTTAGTGGAAACCAAGACACTTCTGTGTCCAAAGAGAATTTCAGAGAATGACCACATGCTGTTTTTAGTGGTTATTGCTGGCTATTTGTAATGAAATTGATATGTATCACTGTGTTGTAAAAGAATATTTCACATGCTGTGACACAGTAGTTACCTTCAATTTTTGCTTATGAATATGAATCAGTGTATTGAGATTGTTGCATTGTGCTAAGTTTACATAGGCCCCTTAGCTGCTGCAACCATGTTGCTGAGAAATTGATACCAAAGCAAGAAAAAAGAATAAAAATGTAGGTAAATAAGTTCTTACTTGGCTCTATTTCTATGCAACACACATGCATGCCAATCTTAAAAAAAATAAAACATATTCAGATTAAAAAGTCTGTGAACCTTGCTTCATATCAAACCAGTGATTTTGTTCAAATGTAGCTGTATTTGCATACTCTATTTGAAACAAAATTCAGGCAAATCCTTTATTATTTCAAATGGTATTTAGTTTTTAATAAATTGTTTACTGAATTTAAAATTCTTAAAATGAGTTTGAATATGTGAACAAAGTTCAAAATATTAAGTAGAGAAATTTAGCTTCCCTTATTACCTCAAACTGTGTCCTTAGATGAACAAAATACATAGTGTATGAAAATATTAATAGTAATGAAAACCACTAGTCATAGTATGAACACTGTGCTAATCTCATTGAAACTATTATTTCATCTAAACTTTCAAAAAGTCATGTGGAGAAATCATTATGATACTCCCATTTTCCAGAAAATAAAACTGCTCTTTGAGGATTTAAGTAATTTTCCTTAGATTACAAAGAAAGTGTGTTGCTTGGTACTTGCCTTTATACTAACTCCAATGACCACACTCTTAAACACTCTGCAGTCTTACCTAAAACCAGACACCTATGCAACCAGGTTCCAGCTCCTTCCAAACCCCAGGTGCCCTGAGATCAGCACACTAAGTCTTTTGGATTCCCTGATTCTCTTATATATCTCACATATGCATATTTTAATTAGTGTTCTTCCTCTTTTCTGAAATACACTTGCATTTATGATCTTAAGGATTATTTTCATTCATCATAAGAGGCTCAGCAGGTAATATTTTCACCTACATTTCCAAAAACAAACCAAAATCAATTAAACTAAATCTCTCTTGAGTAAAAGGGTGATTTTCCTCCATTATTGTCCTATTACATGTGATATTGCCTTACATTCACTTAATTATGAATCAGTCTTCTTGTAAATAGTAAGGTCACGAATGTGAAGAGATAAGAGCTTCCCATCCAGTATCCCAGTATTTGCATGGTATCTACACACTGTGAATTCTCAATAATGGTTTGATAAATGAATGAATGGATTATGTGCTTGATTTACCTACCTTAATTTATGAACATCAGATAATATCATCATCGTATTGCTGAAAATTATTCTATGGCACTTAATCTTTTCTTGTATTGTAGTGCAAGTTCATATCGACGTATTATTAGCTGTATCACATACATATGGCCATGTAAGTTATGCAATCTATTTCACTTGAGTCCCCAGAAAGTTTTCTAATCCTTGTTTCTTTGTTTTATAGCTATCAAGATTATATCTTTCATAGAATTATGTAATTTACTTTCATAGAAATTATCCCAGATAATCATATGCTAAATTGAGTAATAGTTTTTTATGTCTATCCTTTCCAAAATTCTACCTATTTCTTGATTTGGTAAAAATTTTGTCCCCAGAAACTAACATAAATTATGACTCAGAAATAGAAATCAGCATAAAAGAATAAATAAGTTATTTTCTGCATTTTGAGTGTGGAGAAGTCAGTGTAAAGAATTATTTGACACAAAGTCTGTAAAAATGCCGTGCTTTGAGTCGAACTTCTTAATGTCAAACTGAGATTAATAATTAAGTTCTAAAAATACTCCTTAACAATTAAGGTTCACTGGACCCAAAGAAAATAGACTTATTTATGTTATAAGTGCTTCCATGCTAAAAATTTTGTATTGAAATTATAGTATAATTAATAAATCATACAATTGAATTTTGAGAAATAGGCTTTCAACATAGCAAATTTTTCATAATTCTGGCCATCTGAAAGAAGTTTCCAAAGGTTGAAATGATGGTAGAATACAAATATTAACCTTGGGAATATTGCAATGTTGTATAACATATAAGTGTTGAAAACAATACAATGTACCAAAAGAGTGCTAGAAGATGTTGATGAAAAGTATATTATTGGGCAATTTAAGGTAATTTAAAGGGACTGAACTGAATTAAAACCTAGTAAAAAAAAGGCCTAGTACCACAGTTACAATAACAACTTCCCCAAAACACATATTAAATATACTTGTCTTCTAAAAGAAGTTAATTGAATTATAAAACCAGAGGTATGATTATACTCTAGAATAGCTTCATGGTATGAATTCTTTAGTTCCAGTTACTACTTAACAAAGAAAATTTTTCCATTCTTAGCAATCTAAGTTGATGAAATAAATAGAAAACAACATAACAATATGACAATTTAAATTTGTGAAAATTCTATTATCAGTATATATACACATATGTATTTATATTCATATATATGTGTATGTGTATTTAAACATAGTCTGATCAGAAAGTAGCCAGTCATGTATTATGAACAATAAGGCATTTAGTGAAGAAGATACAAGATACAAGAAACATTATACATAGGACAATGACATCTCTGTCCCCTTCAAAGTACATATCTTGGGACCTCACACAGTTCTCCCAATCACCATCAGTTGCCCCATCATATTTTCCTAAATCTTCTCAACAGTCTGAAATCTCTTCCCTTTCAAAGGTGATTTTAGTTTTGGGAAAAAACAGGAGTCACAGGCATGAAATATGGGCTTTAGGGGAGCTGAATCACCAGGTTGATTTGATGTTTCACCAAAACACTCCGCACAAGACATGGTGTATGAATCAGTACATTGTCATGATGAAGCCACTGATCACCCACTCTCTGTACTGTAGTCTTCTAAGTCATCTAAATAGTTTGCATGGTGGAATAGTCAAGCTTAACACAAAATTTAGCACAGATTTGTTGCTCTACTCAGTCATTTTGAATGTGATAAACACACAGTATGCATGCTCACTCAACGGTGCCCACCCCCCACACTCATTAGTGCAGTGATGACATCATTGTTCATGAATGTACATTCCAGTTCACTCTCTTTGGCTGCCAGATTACACTGATGTCATGCAAATCATTCTCGTTGTATAAACAAAGGGGACTTTTTCCAGACACACACACAGATACATACAGACACACACACATATGAAGGTATGTTTTTACAGAAAGAGGGGAAAGGAAGAAGGATAGAAAGAAATGTCAGTGTGAGAGAGAAACATCAATATTAGAGAAAAACATCAACTGATTGCCTCACATACTTGCCTCAACGAGGATCAAACTGCAACCTAAGTATGTGCCCTGACCAGAAATCAAACCTGCAACCTTTTCGTGTGTAGGATCACACTCCAGCCAAGTCACCTGGAGAGGTAATATATGTTTTTATGAAAGAGGGTCAAAGCACCAGTAAAAAATATCCATAGATAGGTAATAAACTTTTCCTTTAAAATTATAAAATTACTAATTAAATCTGTATCTTCATGTAGAATAACATGTAGAAACATTTATATATAATTATATACACAGAAACGAACATGAGGTGTTAAGAATGTCTTTACCTAAGCAAAACTAACATGATAAGAATTAAAAAGACCATATATATGTATGTATATGTATATATCTATGTGTGTGTGTATGTATATAAATTTGGCAGATGAAGTTGGAGACTATAGCTATATAGGTGAAGCTGCTAACAAGTATATATTTTTCTTTGTTTATGGGATAATTTTATATTATTATCCAGGTCTTTCACATGGAAGAATCCTTTTATTACACAATATTACTTGATATGGAGTTATTTATAATGATTCAATTTGCTGTAGAATCCCTCTGAGAATAATCCTAAAAAAATCTCTCTTAAGAAAATGATAGAATAAAATTCTCAAAGTCCGAGGTGAGGAAGTGTCAAAGGAGATAGTGTTAAGAGTTTTTCCTTGGACATTTCCCTTCCCTGTTTCTCAGTCGTCCTATGCAGCTTCCAAGACCTGCAGGCTGGTCCAGGACGGCAGGCTGGAGCTGGTTGGCCGGGCAGACCCATGGCAGCACTGGCACAGGAGGCCGCTGCTCAGCGCCTTCTTGATGGAAGCACAAGTCCTGGAGTCTTCACATTCTATGTATGTATGTATTTATTTATGCATTTATTTTAAAGCAAGCACAGTTTACTGCTAAACTAAAAGACAAGAGATATACACACACATACATATGTACATAATAGGAATATATAAGAATATATGTATATATGCATATATATTTATGGAAAACAAAGTATGGTAAACATTCACTCTCAGAAAATAACTAAATATGTTTGGAAATTTTTTGTACCATATTACATCTAATTGTTCATATAGTCAAAACCATATAGATGATATACAACTATCACAATTCTATGTATTTAACATTATTAGTAGTATAATAATAATGTTATGATTAAATAACTTTACAATATCTGGAAGAATGTTGCATCTAATTAGGAGATTAATATCAAATACTTTTATGGTGATGAATTAAATTTTATACTGGAACAAACAGAAATAATTTTAAGATCAAATAAACATCAAAATAAAATTAAGATCAAATTAAGATCAAAGAATGATATACATGACTCATTATTTTTATGTGGGTCATCTTTTCCAGTTCTGTATCACACAAGCATGTGATCATAGCTACCATCGCTTCATCTGAAGAATATTTCAATCTTATTACAATATTTGGTTTCCAATACTATTATTTCATAAATAAAAGGATCCTAGGTAAGTGCTCAACACTAAGTCCTTCTGGGCATAGACAAATCCAAATGAATTGCAATGTTCCTGAGTGCCAGAAAACAAAGTATTTTAAAAATGTGCAGGTAGTACTTAAATAAAAATCAAACCATTTTAAATATACTCAGACTTCTTTAGTCAAATGGGGAAAAATGTGAACACTCTAAGAAGAAAAATAATTATAACTAATTATAATAAATTAACTGTGGTCAAATTATGTGTCCTTAATCTTAGTGGAAAAAGAAGTTATTAGCAAATGTGAAAACATGCACAAAAAGATATCTGGAATATGGAAAAGGAATGGATTTTACAGGTGGTTGGTATTTATATTATATTTTCATATGACTTGTAACATATGAGCATTCTACAAATACTTCTCTTAAGTATGGGTTGGATTATACTACACAGATTTGTAGTGCACTTGGCTGGTAGTGGGGAACAGGAAAAATATAATGGGAGCTATAATTGTAACAGGATAGTAAAAAGCTAGGAAAATCCCTGGACCGGTGGAACAGGAAGCTGAGACAAGAAAATCATACAAGGCAAAACAGTTTGAGCAACTTAACAGCCAACTGATACATCACAAGACCTGATCTCCTCTAACCAAGGACACTTGGAGCAAATGTTTCACACCTCTCCTCCATAACCAGAGAATAAATTGCCTACAGGGGCATCCAACCCGAGGCCCATAGGCAGCCCAGGATGGCTATGAATGTGGCCCCACACAAAATAGAAAACTTACTTAAAACATTATGAGATTTTTTTTTTTTTCGTTTTTCTTAGCATTTGAGTATTTAAAGTGTGGCTTCAAACAACTCTTCTTCTTCCAGGGTGGCCCAGAGACAGCAAAAGTTTGGACACCCCTCACTCTGGTCTGGGAAATAGAGAACAGGAGACCCAGTTAATGCCATTTGTGCCAGCTAAACCCAAGGACAGATGTAGTCAAGGGAACAAATAGTGAAAACCCTACTAAAAGCTAGAAAGACCCTAGATTAAAGTAAAACAGTATAGCAGACCAAAGAATAATCCCAACCCCACCCCATATGCATTTTGATGTATCAGCATGTTAAAAATACACCCAGAAATCTGATGCATTTTTAGCTGAAATCCCCTCCTCTAAGATCTTTGCCCACAGGATAAAAGATTAGCCCTCAGGACAAAGACTCAGGGCTAGCTCAGCTCACTCTAGAGCTTCCCCATACCTCTTCCCTCTTTCCCTCTTTCTCACTTCCCAGGCATGAACCTTTCTTTTACTTCCTCCAAGCAGTGGCAGCTTGACCCTGGCTTACCCGCTGATCCTGTCTCCGAGGCCCCCTTTTGCTCTGACTTCCCAGGGAGATAAAAGTAGCTCCATCTTGGCTCACTTCTGCCTTTGTGACCTTCACTTCTCAACGAGCTAACAGCAGTTCCTCCTTGGCTCACTCCTCTCCTATCATGTTTCTAGGGAGCCAAGGCACAGTACCTCCTGTTACTTCTTCTACCCTAAGTCCTTCGGTTGTTTCACTCTCCCCAGCTTTAATAAATGTACTCTCAAAATCACCTGGACTCCTATTGTGAAATCTTTCCTACAAGAAAACCCACTTACTACAGGCCAGCCTGAGTCAGATCTGCTCCAGGCCTCTCCCTAATAGTCTGAAAATATCAAGAATAAAAATTACTAGTGATTACAGTATATATCATGTAGAAAGCTGCTCTAACAGTACATCATAAAAAAAATAGGTTGACTAAATACCCAAGGAGAAATGCTGAAAGTATAGGCTCAATATATCTAATTATAAAAGAGAAAAGTATAAATTTTATTGCTTACTATAAAGGATAACTCAAAAAGAACACTGAAGTCTCCATTAACATTTCCAGATGAGGTCAAAATGTAATAACAGTTGTACAGAAGACTATGTAACATGAAAGAAGTGATATTTGAATAACCCAATGTATGGGTTTTAGGAAAATAATTCTTATGGGAAAGAAATTGGATTAAAGAATCACATTTCCACTTTCAGCTGAATGTGGCTAAATATACCAACAATTGTTCTGATGAAAATAATTCAAAACAGTTTTAAAATAACTAAATATGTGTCCATATATCTATTATCTGTGTCTATCATCTATCTATCTATCTATCTATCTATCTATCTATCTATCTAGCTATCTATCATCTTTCTATCTTCCAACACACTTCATATCTGATCAAAATAGGAGATGAATAGAATGGTGGAATATGTAGATGCCAAAATTTGTGTATAATATCATACATGACAGATATGGTAGAAGTCAGTGCAGATGGAAGTGGTGATAAGGATAAAAGGAGGTGGATCAGAGAGCAAAATCAAACCAGCAGTCTTCATAGAAAGGCCAAAACAACAACAATAACAAAACTAAAAACTCTTTTAAAAAGGTATATATACCATGAAGTATAAATATTATATCCCTTATTCACCACAAAACTAACTAAAGTAGGCTGTTGGAGTGGAATTATCTACCAGAGATGGAGGAGGGGCTCACAGAGACGATCACAGATTTCAGAAAGCAGTCTGTCTCTGTAGCAGTTAGAAATAGACTATTTGAACTACAAAACCCATCTTTACTGATAACAGATTGTGCCCTCTATAAAGGAATCTGTTAAAAAATCCTTCAGTTATTTTCCTGATCAGAGCCTCCTTAGATTATGTATTATTTATTTTTTCTACTCCTGTCATGTTGTCTTTGGTCTATATCTCTCCACTCTCCATTTATTATTAAACACCCAAATAAGTGATAGCTTTCTCTTTTCAGTCTTCCATGACTATTCAAAACCTCATTGACTTCTCCCAGTATTATCTATTATAAAATATCATTGAAGTTTGCCCTCAATCACATGTTTTCTTAAGGTACTAATTGTCTAGTTTTGACACAGCAACAAAATGTAAACCACCCAACACTAATGCATGAACTCTGTTTTTGCTTGGAGAAACATAAACGCTCTAAAATTATGGAGAAAAGTATTTGTTATAGGAATTAGCCTTATGCAAATGGAGGAAAAGCCCCAGAAGGGAAGACCTGGAAGGGTTCGAGGGCGGTTGAGGAATCAAACAAGTCATCAACCAGTCTTTTTGAAGAACTAGCAGGAGTGAAAAGGTAGAGACATGCTGGAAGGCAAAAACATACAGTCAAAATCAAACTGTAAATGGGGAGCTTACACAGTGCTTTATGGGAATCTGTTGCTCTGTCTGTTCTGCTGGTTGAGACAATCCAGGCAGAAAGAAGAGCTGGCCTTGGAGCAGAAAAGCCAGTGAAAGGATGTCAGAACCCTACTTTCTATCTCTCATCACTATCTGACCACAACAGAAAGCTATGGGCACTGTATTATTTCACCTTCTGAATCGAATGAAAATTATTTTTTGGCCATCTGTACTCCAGCACCAAATAGGAAAGGAATTCTTTGATTTATTAAATTGACAATAGGATTTACCACAAAAGAGTAAAAAGTTATATCTGAGTCTTGACTATACTTAAACCAATACACGCAGATGGCTCTTTCTTTGCATTTATTACTTATACACTTACTGATTGCCAACATATTTATTTGTACTCTCAAATGGAAATAATCAATATATAGAAAAATGTATTGTTGTGCAGCCTGTAATGTACATACAGAGAAAAACTAATCAGTCATTGATGTTTCACATATATAAAGCTTTGGACCGCATATTTTACGTCAAATATTTATAGAAAATTAATTATCTCTCAATAGTCTGCATTTATTAGGAGGAACATTTTATTTATTGTCCTTTCTTTTTAAAATTAGGCTTGGAGAATAACACAGTCATTTAAATCTGTGATAGAAACATATCTGTGTCTCTCAGTAACCAATGTGTCCCAAACAAACTATTTATACAGCGAATAATTCTACTGTATTGAATCATCTCTCAATATTACGTTGTAGTCAAAAAGTGATGAGAAATATAAGCAATCAAACATGGTAAATTTGTTTTCATTAGAAAGATTTTCAATTGTAATTTTGTTTTGCTTCCTAATCTTCTTATATGTAATCTCTAGGAACTGCTGGAAGATGAGAGGCACATAGATTGCTTGTCTGCTTCTTACCTCTTCCCCTGAGATTTTTCTACAGCTTCCAGAAAGCTTAAAATAATCTTTACATAAACAAATATATTCTTTTGTCTTTCTTAGCCTTATCTGTCAAGTCCATTTCAAGAGTCTGAGTATGAACGAAATAATAATATGGTCTGAGAGATTCACTAACGCTTATACCAGACTTGAATATTAATGTGGTAAGTGCTTCACTTTTGTACAGGCAAATCATAAGAGAGGGTCATATTGACATTTCTTACAGTGATACTAGGTCTTATACTGGTGTCAGTGAAATAAATAAATAAATGAGACAAAATAGGCCAGCTTTTACATAAAATGTAATAGATTTACTAGTGTTATAAACTGACTGAAAGCATTTTTCTATGCTATCTATGATGTTAGAAAGTTTAGCAATATATATTTCATACCTACAACTTGTACTGGGACAAAAGTAAGCAAGACACTCAGAAATAATTTAACAATATACTCACCATATCATCAGATTATACAAGGCCTCAAGAACCGAGTTAGGCAATTTCCAGAGTATTCGATTAATTGAATAATCTTGCAGGGGTGTGTGTGTGTGTATAATATCACACTTATGGGAATATACAACATACACACTCCCACACATGTATCATTAAAATAGAGTAAAAATTGCACAAAAATTAATATACTATATATATAAGTTCTTTACAAGATAAGCTCCTAAAGATGAAATACCTGTATTTTTATTATAACTTAGGTGATATTTACATTCAGAGACAAATGTTTAGATATTTAATACATACAGATCCATACATTCCTATTTCATCTTCTTTTTCCTTTAGATTTTATACATTGCTATAGTACTCTAAGGACAAATTCTAAACAAGATTCTAAATATATTATAACAGTAGTGTAGATATATTTATAATTATTAATATAAATGGTGGTAAATTTTTAGTAAAAATTTATTAGTAAAAATAATCCAAGTTGTTACTTTCATTTCTTTAAAGCCAAAGACTAATATATGTAGAGAGAGACTTTGAGTTCATGAATGAATTAACAAACAAGAGCTGAACATAAGAGTCTATGTAAGAAACAGAATCCCAAGTTCCATGTTAAAAGAAGAAAACAAAAATAAAAAATGCAAAAGAATTTTATGTTTCACTCTTTAAATATTTATTTTTATCAACAAAATTAGCAGATATTTATCTGATTATGTTTCTTCCAATGAGTATAGAGCAAATAAGTTTATGTAAAAAAAATAACACACCATTTAGCTGAAAGAGATAAGTATACTGTTAATATTATATGAATAACACACACATGACTTTTTTGTTCAGTGTTTCAGTGCCCTGAGTCTCTGTGATCACCTTCTCTTTCCCTCTTTAAATAAAGAATAGGCATACCAGTAGGTGTATGTCATTTTTCAAAAATCCGTGTTATGCTACCTCGCTTTTTTGAAAGACCTACATTAATACCTGTTTTCCCTATCATAAGGAAATCCAAAGAGGATTTTTGCTTTTACAAAAAAAAAAAAAAAAAGTGTGTAAACAGCATCCAGAGTTTGTTCTGCCGTGAGCCATTATTGAGGGAGGCAATATGCACCCCATGCAGTGAGACAGCACCGCCAGGTTCCTTCACTGGAAACTACACTCAGCATCTCAGCATCAAGCTGCCATAGCTTTGAATTGCATTTGTGAGAAGCTGTGTTTTTGCTTCATCTCCGTTAGTTTGGTGCATCCATTAGCAACATGTGTCCCAAGATATCAGAAAAGCCTAAGAGACACTTCGCACAAAACTGGATAAACTTGAGCATCTTAGAATAATTTGGTTGGTTATTTTTTGTGTCTATAGATGCTTAAAATTTTTTCAACATAAATTAATGGTAATTGCTTTTTGTTTATGTCATTTTGATTTATGAAAGTTCTCATAAGAACACTCTGCTCCTAGAGAACAGGGAAAATCTATAAAGGGTGGGGCAAAAGTAGGTATACAGTTGTTCAGATGGCAAATAATACAATAATTAATAAATAAAACAATACAAAAAAACCCTTTTGCAATCTACACTTGCCAAACCCTGTGTGTGTGTTTATGTATATATATACATATATATATCACATTTTCTTTAACTGTTCATTAGTCAATGAACATTTATTCAAGTTTTTTTGTTGTAATGGAATGTTATTCAGCCATACAATATGAAGGATAATTTGAATCTTAAGGACATTAAGTGAAATAAGCCAGAAACAGAAAGGTTAAGATATGTATTACATGAGCTCACATATATGTGAAATCTGAAAGAAAAAATGCTAATTTTATAATAACAGATGCAGGGGTTACCAGAGTGTGGATTATGGGGAGATGAAGAAGAAGGAAGAGGTGGAAGGAGGGGAGGAGGAGGAGGAAGAGAGGGAGGGGGAGGAGGAGGAGGAAAAGAAGAAAAGAAAGGAGAAGAAGAACAAGAATAAGAAGAACAAGACGGAGGAAGAAGAAGGAGGAGAAGAGAAGGAAGAAGCATGAGAAGGAGAGGAAGGAAGAGAAGAAGAAAGAGGAGGAGAAAAAGAAGAAGGATGGGGAGGGTTGGGGAGAGGGAGAGAAAGAGGGAGAATGAGGAGAAAGAGAAGTGAAGGAAGAAGAAAAAGAAAAGAAGAAGGAGAAGGAGGAGGGGGAGAGAGAGGAGGAGGAGGAAAGGAAAGAAAGTAAAATGATGGTTGCCAGGATCTGAGGGCAGCGATTCATGGGGAGTTATTCTTCAAAAGATAGAGCTTCAGTTTTGCAAGATAAAAAGAATTCTGGAAGTGAATAGTAGTGATGGTTGCACAATATATGAATATACTTACTACTACTGAACTGTACACTAAAAATGGTTAAGAGGATAAATTCTGTTATGTATATTTTATCACAATAAAAAAAATTGATGTCCTCCTGACACCCAAGGAATGTTTCCAAACTACAGAGTATCTAAGTCTAAAAAATATTTACATTTTCATGTTTGTCTTATTATCTTTGTGCATTTTAACTACTTTGGCCTCCAGGAGGCCAATGAAAAAGATTGAAAGAATTACTGAATGTTTATATAAACAGATAATTTTTTCATTATTTATTTGTTTGTGTTTAATAAAAAGAAATATAAATTATAAATTTCTAATACAAATACAAAATATAAATGTCAGGTGCAAATACAATTTATAAACTTCAAAAAAATTTTGTTAATGAATCAGTTTTTCCAAAATAAGCTTAATGAACTATTTACATTTATTGGGGTGACATTGGTTAATAAGATCATAATAAGATTTCAAGTGTACATCTCTATGATATATGATATATATTGCATTGTGTACCTACCACCAAAAGTCAAATCTTTCTCTTAATATCTCATTTTTATTGCATTTTTTATTTTACTATTTATCAAACCTATACCTCTTCCATGTTCATGAGTTGTCAGCCTGCTCTCTCTATACTTTGATATTTTAGTCCAACATATTGTAATACATGCATTATATAACTTAGTTGTCTTATACAGTGAGACAATCATATTTCTTATTTCTTTCTCAATTTAATTTCAGGAGACTATTGTGGTTAAGTAAGAAATTGCCTGGACCTTCTAAGTATAGGTAGACTTTAAAGTAGAGATACTATTTATCAATAGTATCTTTATAACTTGTTGTATTTATTGACTTTAGAGAGAGAGAAACATCAATTTACTGCCCCCCTTATTTATGCATTCACTGGTTGGTCTGCACAACCTTGGTGTCTTGGGATGGCAGTATGACCAGCTGAGCCACCCAGCAGGGGCCCTACCAATAGTATCTTTACACATTTGTCAGTGTTCTGTAAGTACAGTCACCAGATTTAGAAAACAAAAATATAGTCTACCCAGCCAAATTTTAATTTCAGATACAGAAAAAAATTAGTATAAGTATGTTGTAAATATATACATAAGGCATATTTATTTTAAAATTATTGTTTAACTAAAATTTGCATTTAATTGGGCATCCTGCATTTAAACTGGGCAACAGTAGCCTCAATACTAAATTAAAATCTCCTTTTAATACTTATGACATTCATGATCAGACAGAGTTACAAGTGGTTCTCTGATGTGAAAGACAATGGGAGGCGTCAAATAAAGCCACCATGCTACTTTTTTTCCCATTTAAAATACGCCAAACAAAAAATACTTTATAGTGGTTATATATTGTAAGAGCTTACAATCTTCAAATATAATGCTTGCTATATTAACATGTCTTTTTATTGCACTTTTTTGGCAGTTTTGTTGACTATCAAATACAATTGTACACATCTGTTAAAAAATTCATCCACTAAGAATAGTTAAAATATAACATAGGAATTAATATGTCCCTTTGTATCCCAGAAAGAAGAGACTTGGACCCATACCTACTTTCTCCCCTCAGTGTTTTTGTGTCCCAAGATATAAAGCTGAGAATAAATAAGAAATGTCCTATGCATTGTGAATACCTAGGTATTCAAAAGATAAAATATAATATAAATGTAGAAGCAAAATTTGAAGTTTAAGCAGTTATTCAAATAAGAAAAATGTCCAAATATGTCACATTTTGCTTAGTGAAATGGAACAATTTGAATATTAATTGTTTAGTAAAATATGTCTTACTCCTTAATTGATATGTCAGAAATCTTTTCTCAAATTTTGCTTAATATTTTTTTCTTGAGGGATTTAAATATGCCTATGGGTATCATAAAAAGTCACTGAGTTTGTGCTTCACATTAAACGTTTAATAAGTGTCAAGAATTATCACACTGATTCAATTTATATATTTATATAACTACCTACATTTAAAAAATATATATAATATGACATTATACAATCATTTTTGGAGAACTTTAAAATCTCATTTCAGTTTAGTAAAATACTCACATTGTCAATCATTCACTATTAATGCTTTTATTGTTGATTTAGTTTTGCATATAGAGAAACTGGATTTATATTTGCTTATCAAAATGTATTCAAATTATTTAGAAAATCTTTCAATATGTACATAGATTTTTCATAAATATTTGCCTTTTTATTTTAATGGATTTCATGTCAATCCATTTTTCTACAGAGTTGTGAAAGTGGCTAACAATTTTTGTGTCTATAAGGAAACTAACTTGCAGAAAACTTTGTTTTAGTCCTGCAAAAAGTGAAACTATGTATTAACACATCAGTGACTGAGAAAAAAATAAATTATTCCATTAAGTTCTCTCCTCAAAACTTTTTACTGAGTTATTCTATGATAGTTCAGTTATCTTGCAGCATAATATATTAGGCTTAATGTGTCTATTTCTTTGGTGCCATTTCATCAAAATAAATAAAATGCAGACCCATTAACCACCAAATATTTAACTTAGTTCATATAATGTTCATTCTTCTCAATGTATATTTTCTTTCTTTCATAACTCATAAAAATTAATTGAGCATCATTGGAAATATTCAGTTTTTTTTTTCTGTTATAGACTTAGTTTTAAAAAGCATTGTCCATATCACCCAAAGCAATCTACAGATTTGATACAATCTCTATCAAAAATCCAATGCCATTTTTCACAGAAAATAAAATAAAATTTTTAAATTTGAATGAAAGCATAAAGACTCTAAAAAGACAAAGCAATCCTGATAAAGAAGAACAAAACTGGAATCACTCTTGCTGATTTCAAACTATATTACAAAGCTGTAGTAATTAAAATGCTATAGTATTGGCATAAAAAACAAACACATAGATCAATGGAACACAATAGAGACCCCAGAAATAAACACATGCATATATAATCAATTACTTTACAACAAAGGGGCCAAGAATATATAGGGAAAAAGAACCATCTCTTCAGTAAATAGTGCTTGGAAAACTAGACAGCAACATTCAACAGAATGAAACTTGACCAGTATCTTAACTCTATACAGAATAATTTTTAATAACAATTTATCCTTGAACATAAGATCTAAAACCAAAAAATGTATGCAGGAAAACAGGTGGTAAGCTCCTTGACATCAAACTTGGCAATGAGATTTTAGATTTGACACCAAATGGAATGGCAACAAAAGCAAAAAACAGAAAGAAAAAAAAAGTGGGGCTACATCAGACTAATAAGTTTTTGCACAACAAAGAGAACTATTAACAGAATGAAAAGTCAACTTACTGAATGTGAAAATTTTTGAAAATCATCAAATCATATATCTGATAAGGGATTAATATCCAAAATGTATTAAAAATTCATACTGCACACTAGCAAAAAAAATCTAATGAAAAATGAGACATTATTCCAAAGAAGGCATGCAGCTAGCCAACAGATAAAAGAATGATGCTCATATAACTAATCAGGTAAACTGATATCAAAGCCACAATAAGATACTACATCAAACTGTCAGAATGGCTAGTATCAATAGACAAAAAATAACATGCTGGTGAGGATGTGGGAAAAGGGAATCTTAGTGCGCTGTTGGTAGGAATCGAAATTGGTATAACTACTATGAAAAATAGTATGAAGTTTCTCAAAAATTTAAAAATATAACTACCATACAGTCAAGTGCGTCCACTTCTGGGTATTATCCAAAGAAAATAAAAACACTAAGTCCAAAAGATGTGTGCACTCACATGCTCCTTGTGGCATGGTTCCCAAAAGCTGAGATATGGATGGAAATGATCAAAGTGTCCATTCATGGAGAAAAAGAGATTGGTGGCTGCCAAAGGGGATTGGGAGTAACAAAATGGGTAATAAAGTCAAAAAGTACACACTCCCAGTTATAAAAATTTAAGTCATGCGGATGTAATGTACGACATGATGACTGTACTTAATATGTCATTGCATGTTTGAAAGTTTCTAAGAGAGTAGATATTAAAAGTTCTATCATCAGAAAAAAATTTCTTGTGTGATGACACATGCTAATTAGACATTTGTTGTGGTCATTTTGCAATATACACAAATATCATTATAGTGTTCACCTGAAACTAATATAACGTACTGCAAATGTTCCATCCCCATTTGCCCTTCTATGGAATAAGTTCAACTGTGTCTTCAGAAAGCCCAAAATAAAAGCCAGTGTCCAGAGTTTCTGCTTCATATTAAAGCTTAGTCTTTTGAATCCCATACCATCTGCTGTGGGCCCGGGTACCTGCTAGATCCACATGGTTGTGTGTCCTGGAAAGACACTACACACAAATAAATGGGGCCAGTGCATGTTCCTGAGGGAGGAGAGGGGAAGAGAGAGAGAAGGGTAGAGCAGAGGGAGAGGGGGAGGAGAGGAGGAGCTTTTTCATTCTCCCAGAGATTATATTAGTTTGGGTTTGGGAAGGACCAGGGACATTTTCAAAATATCCAATCAACTTCCCAAGTTTTCTCAGGCTTTTGATAGGCCCACACACCTAGTTAGACTGACAGGCCTCTATGTTTCAACACCTCACCCTATGGCCCTCAACAATCCAGTACTAAAGAGAAGACAGTGCTCCTGGGGAGATTTTCTGTGCTTTTAGGGTTAAGTGTCCTTGGCAGCAGTCCCCTGGAGTGTGTGAATGAGTCTGTAAATGCTATAGCTTTTTGGCCAAGAAAACAGGCTTATGCTTCCCAGTTTATTAAGCTCAATTGTCTTCACTCTCTTTTTTATTAAAAACTAGTAACTACTTACTATAACAAAATCATATGGTATTTGTCTTTCTCTTTCTGATTTATTTTACTCAGCAAAATACCCTCTAGGTCCATCGTGCTATCTCAAATAATAAGATTTCATTCATTTCATGGCTGGGCAAGATTGTATAAATGCACCACCACTTTTTTATCCACTCATTTATTGATACATAGCTGATGTCAGCTAGAAATGCGTGTGACAGGATAGGTCCGGCCTAAGATTCCTGGAATGCAGGGTATCCCCCAAATCTAGCACAGAGGCTGCTTGTGAGGAAAGGCAGGGTGTGGGGAAAGCTGCCCAGGCTGCAGATCAAAATCACCTTACCTTCTCCAAGGCAGGGAGGAGCCAATGGAGCAGAAGATACAGTGCTTAAAGCACATTGCATAACAAAAGGCAGCTATCAACTTTAAAGGAGACAGCATGTGTAACCTTGACAACCAGGCAGCCTGTACCTTCCTAGCAGTGTGAGCTGCACTAGGAAACTCATTAGGCAAATATGGCCAACACTGGCCCTCATTGATTGGAAAGCTGGACTCTCCACAGGTTTCAAGAGTGCATTGGATTGCTGGAAAGAGGACTTTTTAAACAGGAGGTGGGAAGAAGCTTGCTCTCTTGCTATGGTGCTTGCTACAGACTCTTGACTCTTGGCACTTTGGCTTGGGACTTTTGATCACAGATGAACTTGGATGTTCTGGGTCTCTGCCCTTGCGCCTCACATGGACAGGAGCCTGCCCATGGGCTCTGACAGAAGCCAGGCCCACCAAGGGCTTGCTTAGGCCTGCATGGTTGGAAGCCTGCTTCTGCAGGCAGGCTCCAGCCTCCAAGACACTATGACCCACTGCAGCATGGCATATGGGTCCTGGACTGCTACGTGGAGACTGAGAGCAGTGCACCCCAGATCCTGAAAGAGAGCTGTTACAAGAAGGCAACTCTGAAATCCAAGAATGTACACTCCATAGAGGATGGAGATCTGTTTGCTTGGCTGGCCTAATCTCCAAAAGAACAGAAAAGGAAATGGGAAAGTTCTGGGCATGGATTTGGTTTGTGACCTTTTAGAGAGTGGAAGTTGTGGGTCTGCTGGCAGAGAAGGGCTCAGAGCAGGAGTGCTTTCAACATCCCCCAACATCGGAACGCTGTTAGGAAATATCTGTTTCCTTCAATACAAATCTTTGAGTCATGTATCAAGGCAATAAGCAGCCGAACCCCATGCTGCACAATAACATGCATTCAAATAACCTGAGAATATATATGTACAAAATGTATGTATTATTTATAATTGCTAAATAATTGAATCAAGTCAAATACTCATCAAAATTAGAATATAATGTATTCATTCAAGAAAATACTATATTTCAATGAAATAAAATGAACTCTTACTATATGCAAGTAGGATTGTGAGTTTCACAGAAAATATTTTGAATGAAAGGCATACAACTTTATGATTTCATTAATGAGAGCTTAAAAAAAAAAAAAAAAAACAGAAAAAAATACCCTAATATACAATAATGTTTCTGACTAGGAGGGACTGAGAGGTTTTTTATGTACTGGTATAGTTTCTCATCTCAACTTTAATTTTGAAGATTAATTTGGTTGTGCACTTAAATGTCTGCATTTTATTTTATCCAGATATGTTAAATATGTAAATAAGTTTCAAAATATATTTTAATATCAAGTAGTTTAAATGTGTGGCATTATCAGAGGGATAACATAAAAGTTCCTATTATAAATGGGACTCATAATTGAGAAAGCATATTAGATTTTAAAAAACACACAAAAAACAAGCTGTGAGTTCTGTAAGTATTTTCACTGTAATAAAAATAATATTTTATGAAAATACAAAGGAAAGATCAGTTAATTCCAAAGTGGGATCAATAAAAGATCCATAGAGTATAGTTTAGACTTGTAAATGAAAAGATACTTAGAAGTTCAATAAGTAAAAAGACATTGGTGGGACTTAAGATAAAATTAAACTTAAAAAAAAATCATGTTAAACTATAAAACTGTAGGCTGCTTAAGCCAGACAAAGTGTGCTTAATTGTGTAACTAAAACTATGGTCATATAATCAATGACTATTTGGAACTCTGACATTTCTAAATGTGGAAATTTTACTTTTCCAGCCAAAATAAAACCACTTCTTGGATAACCTTTACAATCCACAGCAGAACTTAGGGTAACAGAAAAATCATCAGAGAAATGCAACAGAGAATGTAGAGGAAGAAATCATCTCCAGAAAAATAGGGCCTGGCACTTTCGAAATCATTAGAAAGATAGTGACTTTTCCTATAGACTGCATAGGGTTTTAGTGTCTATTGGCAAAAATAGTTTTTGTGTATAAAAATACCTTGAAAGTGAAGACAGTAGAAGTGTGAATACTGAGTAGTATTTGTAGTCACAGGAGCTGAGAAGTCCCTGCAGTCATTACAGAGTCTCTGATACGTGGAAAGTGACAAATCTGTCATGGAGTAGAATGTGATATAGACGGCATGAAGCACAGAGATTGGTGGTAATGCAGGACAATGACTGAAAAGATAGAGCCAGTTTTTTTAACCACATCTGCAACATGTCAGTGAGGATGGAATAATGTTTAAATTAGATTATCTTTAATGATATAATAAATTGCAGTTTATCCCCTTGTGTAACAAAAAAAAAGTCTCAACAAACTTTCCATGCAGTAAAAATGTTTGATCCTGAAAAAAAGGAGAAAGATCCCTATGTGGATGATAAAACTGCAGGGAGAAGGCAGTCAATATAAGACCTGAGACTTGGTCCCATTCACATGAAAACCCTATCCTGAATCTTTACAAGCAAGGAGGAGCAGTTCAGCCAATAATACACCAGGTGCCTAAGCCTCAGGATTTAGGAAGGAAATAGTTGAGTACTGCAGTGTCCAAGACAGATTGATCCTATCTGTGGATCCTATGTCATTTAGATAACACTCATTAGAATTTAGTTATCACAGTATTGGACTGACACAGAGGTGATAAGTCATTAGCCATCAAGGAGGGATAAAAGGACCCCATTCTTGAGATACTGTGCAGAATAAAAGAAAATGAGAAGATGTGGAAACTTCAATAACTGCTTACTCTAGAGCAGCCCTTTGAGAGAGAAACTCCTATGGAGAAATATTCTAGGTTATTGAATCACTGATAATAAAGGGATTGAGTTAAATTCATTTTTGTAATAGGATTAGTATGTTTACACTGAGAGACCTAAGAATCAAGTATTGACAGTTGAGGTTTGGGCAAAGCTATTGCATTTGAGGAATAGAATTAGACCTGAGGAAGTCAGTAACAGGATAGAATATATAATTTAAAAAAAAAGATTTTTAATTAATTAATTTATTTATTAATTAATGTATTTATTTATTTTTAAATAGAGGGGAAGGGAGGGAGAAAGAGAAGAAGAGAAACATCAGTGTGTGGTTGTCTCTTGCTTGCCCCCTACTGGGAACCTCGTCTGCAACCCAGGCATGTGCCCTGACTGGGAATTGAACCTTCGACCCTTCAGTTCGCAGATCTGTGCTTAATCCACTGGGCCACACCAGCCAGGGCTTATTTTATTTAGGTTTTACCCAGTTTCTCTCAGCCATGCTTTATAGCTTTCAGTGTAGAAGTTGTGAACATTTATTCCTATTTGGGGGTTTGATGGTATTCTAATACAGTTAGTCATTGAACAATTTGTGGAGTTAGGGGTGCTGACCCCCAACCCAGGCACTAAAAAATAGATGTCTTTTTTCTCCCCCAAAACTTTTGTCTCCCCCAAACTTAATTGTCCCTAGGTATTCTTGGGGGATTGGTTCCAGGACCCTCCACAGATACCAAATTTCTTGGATGCTCAGATCCCCTATACATTTTCCATTATTTTCTCCACTAATAGAAATGATTATATAGTTTTTCTCATATGTTGTGTTAATTTAGTGAATATACCTTTTGTTCTTTGAATGTTAAATCAACTTACATCTGGGAAAAATCCTACATCCATTACCATATAGGAATTGATGTGCTAATGAGCACTTTATTGTGTATATGTTCATGAGGAATATTCATTGGTATTTTTATTTTTATTTTTTGGTAGCATTCTGTTAGATTTGACTATTTGGATTTATGCTAGCCATATAAAATTAACTAAGAAGTGTTCATTCTTCCTACATTTTCTACATAACACCAAGATTTCTGTAAAATTGTTGTTTATTCCTTAAAGTATTGATAAAATTTGTTAATAGTATTGTTGGGAACCGTTCTGCCTGGTTTCAGGAGTTGTAACCCCCCCACCCCATGGCTAAAGCTGAGTGAGCGACCTTTGGATGGTAAGCCACTAAGCAGACAAAGCTTATCTCCCTGGCAGGAGCACTGCTTCTGCTTCATCCATAACTGGCCCCCAATGCTTGGTCGGTTAGCCAATGATGGGTAAGATTCCCTCAAGGGAGGGATCTCCTAAGCCAGGCACGGCCACTTGGAAGACCCTCGAGGAAGGACTCGGGGGGCTGCAGCAAAAAGAGGGTGATGGACACCCCCCTCCAGCTACTCTGACATAGCCTGAGTCCCCAATCCATCTGGGAGAAGTTTTCCTTACCTCTTGCTTCCTGGTCTTAATCCACTTAAGCCTGAAACAGGTGACGGAGGGTGGTGCAGCCCTGTGCTGGCTAGAGTGGCTCCCCTGGCGATCAGGCATAAGATAGAATTCATACAGTCCTGTGAAAAACTGCTTTGCTAAGAGTGCTCTCATTTAAATGATAATAATCTGAGGAGGAAATGAGATTGTCTTCCAAAGTTTTGTAATCCCTTAGCTGACAGACCCTGACTCAATTAAACCCTCAGAGTTCTTTGAAATGTTATCTATTGTTTGAGCCTTGCTGCCTAACGGATTGATGAGCTTTACCTGTATTCATGTGTATTACGAACCTAATAAAAACCATTGAGGAAGGAACTCTTGGCCCTTCTCCTTTGAGAGACTGGCCACCTCTCCTCCCCAAGCAGATCATGTCTGGATAGACTTACTTTCATCCCTGGCGGATGGATGGGGCTCTGCAGGTGGAGCTCCTCCACATAGTATTTACCCTAATCAGCCATCTTTATTGTTTTTCCAATTAGATTTTCTATATGTTATAATATCTCTTCACCTTAAGAATTCCCTTTAATATTTCTGGTACTGTACAACTGCTAGTGAAAATTTTGAGTCTTCTTTACCTGGAGAGGTCTTTATTGTGCCTTCATTTTTAAAAGATATTTTTGCTTTACATAGAATTCTGTGGTCTGCTGCAACTCAGCATAGATTTGCACAGGATTGGTATCCACCTTCTTGAAAATGTCAAAGATTCCAACTTATATGAGTTTTTCCACCTTCTGGAAGGAAGGAAGTGGCTCCTTCCTTTCTGGGTTTAACTCTTCACATTTTAGTATCTGTGCTCTCTCCAAATTCTGATGCCTGGTTCTGCAAACCAGAAAAACTGCCTTTTCTATTTAAATTAGCCTCTCTGCTTGGAAAAGTGGCAAACCTTAAGAGTAGATACTATAAATATGAAAAATTCACCTGTGTCATGACCTTCTTAGAGACCCATTTATGTTTGTGTGTGTGTGTGAGAGAGAGAGAAGAGGGGCAGACTTCATAGTTATCTGCAGTGTGCTATGTTTAGCAGAAGTTTAATTAGCTTTATGGCTTCTCAATTTTTTATATCACTCATGCATATCTTATTTTCTATTCTGTTGACCTATAGTACTATTTTTAAGTGAATTTTCAGAATAGAATTATGTAAACTTGAATTTTGGATCAATCATATTTTATCAGTGTCTACAATATTGGTTTCCTCCCCTGAACATGTGTATATGAAGGCAAATTATATCAAGCACTTTTCTCCAAGTTTTGCTATTTTTATACAAGTTACATTAATTCTACTTACCAGACAACTACTTTGTAACTTTTATTTTCCAATAAAATTAGCTGGTTTTCTCTTTTATTGACATCTCTGTCTTTTCTATATCAGGAAACGGTTACACTGATGATGGGAGAGACTAAGAAACCATTCAGGAATAGGCAGTTGGAGAGGAGATTAACGGTGTAAGTTTACAGCAACCACTTTACAGTTCAGAAGAATTGTCATGGAGCGTATCCTTTCCAAGATCACTTACCAACTGTGACTTCAGGAAACCTTATAGCTTTTCAAGCCTCCCATGGACCCATATAAAACACAATCATCCTGCACATCCATACACAAGTGCATTCATTCAAGCACATAAACAAACCTATGTGTTAAGAAGTAGGACTGTGCCTATTGCCTATCACTGTGTGTGGGTCAGGCTAGACACAGTAAAAATTTGTTAAAGGAAACTTATTAAATAAAATGACTAAACTGTTGCATGTCCTTTGGAATATTTCTGAAATAGAGAGTTTTTTTGTGGAGGCTTAATTATAAGACTGAAACCCTCACAGAGGAAGAGAAGCTCAAGAATAATCCAAAGTATGTTAAGGAACTTTTAGATAGTGAAATAGTAGCAAAGTAATCCCAGTTAACTGAATAATGTTTATCTAGCAACAAGAAGATATGTTTTGCCTTCTTTAGAAATCTCTAAAATGCAAATAAAAATGCAATTAGGCAGGAAAGCAGCCACTTGCCTTCCTTTCAGACCCAATAAGGAGGATATGTCTTCCACATCTTTCCTCAATTCCCACAGACCTGGTCTTTATCTAAAAGTCTTGAGTGTAGTGAAGCAGCATTATTTTTAGTCAGGACTCCATAACATTTATTTATCTATTATCCAATCAATCTATCATCAATAGTTATCAATGTGTATTTACATTCATATCTATATAGCTTGTATTTACTCAACTTCTCTTCCTCTAGTTTTGTAACAGGGTGTAGCAAAGACGGGGGCCTCAAAAAGGGATTTGGAATGGGGCCCAGAACTCAGGGTGTCCAGGAAATATTAGAAAGACATATAAGATGTCCTCACCCCTTCCCCCTCAGGTGTGAGTTGGGGGAAGGGACAAATGGAGCAGGGCCATTGAGTTGTTTTGCATAGCAACGGTTTTGTAGATAAGAACCAAATGGTCATTTAACATATCTATAACCTTTAACTGACTTCATAGATATGTTAAACAGCTGTGGTCATTCTCTGAGCCAGGGGAATGGAAAGGACTCCCCCCCAAAATGTGACTGGAGGGAGGAACCCCAAGTTACAGCACCTGTGTGGGAGCTTGGAGAAGACTGGCTCCAGAAAATGGAGAAACACCTGCCCAGACTCATGATGGCATCCCAATAACCTTGGAAACATACAGGAATGCTGGCAGGTGTAACCGATTGTAGGAGGAGTCGGAAATAGGGCTGCAGAGGAGATTGGCGTGGGTATTTAAACCCAGGCGTGGCAGCCATTGGAGAGAGGTCTATGCGGTTTCACCAGAGAGCAGGACCCACAGCTCTATGAGGGAAAATCACCATGTGGCTTTAGCAGAGAATTGACACTCAGCTTTGCCCGAGTGGAGACCCTCTCACAGCTTTGCCAGAGGGAGAGATTCCAAGCGGTTTCACCAGAGTGCGGACCCCTGCAGCTTTGGTGAAGAGGGAGAGCCACGTGGTTTTGCCAGAGTGGGGACCCCTTCCCCACAGCTTTGGTAGAAGAAGGACCACGTGGCTTTGGGGTGCTCCCTTTGGCTGTGTGACCTGGGAACAAGAGAGACTTTGCCCGGAAGAAGGGTGAAAGAACTCTTGCCAGTGGGCCATGAGAAGGTGCCACATGGCTTCAGATTAACCAGAGATCCTGCCTGGACGACGACACAGCTGACGGTGTCAAGAGCCTGGATCCCAGACGTTTGCTTCTCTTCCTTTCAAT